>UZAN01039671.1:7176-41427 GCA_900618425.1 Echinostoma caproni
ATACCACGCCTAACCTGTCTGGGCATTATGTGGTTTGCAACTCCAAGTCTCGGGGAATAGGTTGCCGGGTACCGTCACTGAACAGGTCCTCGTGACTATGGGGTTCACCCAGTCTGCTGGTCAACACACTTAGATGTGTAATAAAAAAACAGCTGACAGTCACGAAACACATCAGAGTGAGGTACTAAGGTGGAGCATTCGAGGTGTCCACAAAATATTAATCTTTTTCTAGAGAATAAAAACGTGGACATTGTTTCAAATATTGCCACCACCGCGAAATTCAGAAATCAAAACGCCCGGCCCATTGTGAAGTTTCAGACAGAGAACGGTTTTCATGATTTCAGTGGTTTTGAAAACATTTGAATGTGATGGAAATCGTTGTGGTGACCGACAAAGAGCCATGGAAAGCTGTTCCGTCTTGTTTGGGACTCTTCAGCAGTGCGTAATTTTTCAGTGTCTCTGTCAGGACTCGGACAGCGAACAATTGGGTAAGGACTTCAAACCCTTACCCTTAAGACACGCGATCGATGATAATCATCGTCTAACGTTTTGAAAATAATCTAATTAACTATATAACGGGACAGTTGAATACGACAGGAGGTTTCTGAGAAGCTGCTATTCACGGAAAGTATAGCAATATGTCCAGCGTTCTCCAGCTGGTAGGTTCAGTTAATTCGGATTCAAATTCGCTTCACAGACTGGGATATAATAATAATCAAGTCATTTGTGTGGCCTGTTGAAATGAATACGATCGTTATTCGTACGATCAATAACCGATAACATAGGTGAACGAAATTGGACCGTTCATTTGGTTTGCTTTCAGTCAAACAAAACGCATACAAGTTGCTTTATTCTAACCAAGTTCCAATCATTGACCGACTGACCCTGATGAAACACAGACGCACAAATGACCTTTGAAAGACTGAGTTGCGATGCTTTTACCAATTCCAATCAATTTATTTTTATTGGCTTACTCCAGTTGGTGCACCAAAGTACAAATCGATCGATCAGGCAGCAAACGGATCGATATCAAGTGCGTCAGTGCCACAAGACAAATAGCTTCCAGCCATATCTAGTCACAATTACTATTTTTATTGACATTACTATCATAGACACGTCCAATCAAATTGTTCGGGTAGCGAGTGAGACAAAAAAAAAATAAATTGATTTAATCAATAACAAACTGACCGGAAAACCATTATTGTTACATTCACCAGCATAACAAAAGAAAAATGAATAAAACGTAATTTTTTTAAAGATGAACGAGACTACTGTATTATCCCATTTAATTACCCCTGTGATTATTTTGATTTTATACGTGAATGGAAAATGATTAATATTCGTTATTGGAATAATCGAGAAAACAGATACGGGAAAGCTAATTTGTGACTGGCTCCCTCTCCGTTAATAATGTAGTGCTTCTTTTCGCATAAAACGTTCGCTTTCTGGATCGGTGGTGAGGAACAGGGAGCAAAGATAAATAATACTGAATCGAAATATCCTCTGTTTCGTTTGAGATATCACATGAGTCGATCCTCGCAGATTGATCGACCAGGCTCTTTTACGGACCAACATCCACAGCAACAATATACATATAAATACACAGTATATGAAAATTCATGGCATATGTGAACACACTGTGGGACCAATTGTTTCGAGTAAATCGGAGGTTAACAAATTTGATAACAATAACGTGGTGAACTATAAATGTTGATTCTGAACACACACTACTGTGCCTAGTATTTGACACCTAACTTAACTTTCTTCCAGTTGCCCAAATATAGACCGCTTACAAATCTGAAAAGCGTTGACTGTATTCAGGATGTATAAGGTCATAATCGTAGTAGTGGTATTCTGTAGCGGTTAGGGCAACAATGCACAAACACCAAGCCCCAAGTGGTTTAACACACCGCCTAAATTAATCGAACTGCTTGTATTCAATCAATACAGTTGAGACGTGCAAGTAACAAGCCGTGATCGCGGTGGTTTTTCTCACACTGCTGTCTCTCATTCTTCATGCTTTGTGAATTTTGGTCTGGATCACTATCGTGTGGACGCGTTGATATAATTTCAGCCATGTCCCCAATAATTTATCCAGTCTCTGAAGACAAGTCACGTCAAAAAAGGGCTTTAATTCGTCCCACGAGGGATGAACATTCAGCTACCACACAATCACTCCTCTGTGAAAATTGCATTGTAAAAAACGGATGATAACACGCTGCATATACGAACAAGTAAGGGAAATGTAGCAAAGATTTTGTCTAAGGGTCCCAATGACAAGTTTGGCGTCAGCAAGAAACCTTGCCACATACGGTATTACAGAAGACGTGTGTTGTGGAGCATGCTGCAATAGGCTTATACTTGAGGCGAGTGCTAGATGTAGAGATACATTGACTAAAATGAGGGTACAGTGGGTGAGATGGGTCAAGTAGTATTCTGTTTGAATGTTTCTGACAAGCCCTAAACTGCTATGAAATAATAAACTGCAAAACATGCTCACGATATGAGCCGCTGTATCGGTATACGTGTTTGATGGATCTACGTATGAGTTTGAAGTCTTTCATAAAAAGACCCGGAAATATAACATGGGATGCATAAAACCAGTCGGGAAGGATACAAGAGAAGATAAAGCGCTTTATTAGTTGGGGTAGATAACATTTTCAAACAAGTAATGTATAAAGTGAGTTTTCTGACTTTGCGAAACGTGTCGATGACGCGAGGAGACTAAGTAAGATTGCGGGAAATGGTGACTCCCAGATATTTGACGGAACGTACTGTGGAAACTTGTTCAACAGTGATAATGACATACTGACACGAGTTCATCACATCAGTGTATTGGACGCTCTTAAGCAAAGAAAATAAGACATCATTACACTTGGAAGGATTCATTCTAAGATTGTGTTATGAAGACCAGTCGGTGAGCAGTGAAATATTCTGCATAAGTTTAGGGTTCACGGAGGAATTTGAAAACTTCATGCTGTGCACAACTTCATCGACATACCTAATGAGCAAACAATCATCAAAAACAGGCATTGAAGAAATATAAGTTGTGAACAAGAAGGAAGAGAGAATAGTGCCTTGAAGAACTCCTTGAGTGGAGGGAAAAAGTGAAGAGTTATGATCCTTATATTTGGTAAACTGTGATCGATGGGTGAAATAATTACTTAACAGATTGGTAAGCTCCAGCTGAATGCCTTTCTCAGCGAGAGTGTGAAGAAGTTTGAATCTATCAACACAATTAAGGGCATCACTATAGTCAAAAAAACATACACGAACAGCTTTACGCTTCCTGTCCAAAGGAATGAAAAACATGGGGACAAAGGAATGCCAACGCATCACTGGTTGACATGCAACTGCAGTAGGCAAATTGATTGGGATCATGTGCATTCAGTTGCGACATCTACGGTAAAATATTTTCCAGAACTTTCAAACCAACAGAATTGCAAGCGATTGGCCAATATGTGGACGGTTCTTACTGGGTACTGGCGTGATGGAAGCCACTATCCAGCAGTCCGGAATGGAAAGCTGAGTAAAACGCAAGTTGATTGGGTAGATAAAAACAGGGGAAACTGAAACTGAACACTCATTGAGCACTACATGTGGCAGTCCCTTAGGACCGCATGCTTTATCAGACTTCAGATTGATGAAGGTTTTGAATACTTGTTTGATCAGCAATTAAATTACCAACATCAGGAACAGGGATGACTGCTGTGAATAGAATAGGGATGTCGGTTTCACCATTGCTGAATTTGCGATTGAGATCGTCTACATGGGCAGCTAGAAGATTCTCTGTCATTTTGAGATCGCAGCACTGAAACAACAATTTCCATGTATCACGACAATTCCTGTTTGACAGCACTGTATGCACATAAACGACGTCTAATCTCTGCAGTTGCTCCTTGACTGCTTTTGAATGGTCATTCAACAGAGTATTATTTCGCTTTAAAGGCTTGTTCTCTCTTCCGACGTAATCATTTAAGTGTAGGTGAAGGAGAACGGTACATACAACGTCTCCCACGAGCAGTACGTATCATAACAGAACTTTAAATATTCATTCAGATTACCACAAAATATAGATGGGCCATTATGTACAAATAAAGAGGAATCCGTCTAATCTAAAATATCTCCTAGTCTGGCGAGATTTTCGGATTGACATTGGCACCGAAGAAGATGACGATCTCGTCACCGAGTGTAAAACTGATGATTGGATCTACTGTATATCGTGGTAGAGAGTTTCAGTGTTGCATAATCAGAGGTGCCAATAGGGGAACAGCTGCGCAAGTTAAATAAATTCAGGTTGTTGACGAACCGCAGATCAACACAGGCCTTGAGTCTGGTCAGAAAGTTAATAACGTTCTGTATTCCAAGGGTAATCAAAATCGTGACATCAAACGTATTGAAACCACCACACACGATGCAAAGGGAGCAGTCTACGTAATTTGGTAAAGCGGTGGAAAAATTATCTGTGAATTCAATAAAACGATCAGTGGAACAAGAAGAAGAATTGTAAATCTCACCAAAAATAATGTTTTGGTAGTTGCTGAGTTGTTCGGGTCTGCATTTGTACAGTGAAGTACTCATAAGAATAGTAGAATACATGAAAACTCGTTTGTCTGATTTGCACCAATTGTAATTTATGTACATGGTAACAACACTGCCTCGTTTATGAACCGGAACGGATCGGTCAACTCAGCAGATAGGAAAATTGTCGATTTTTCCCACGTCATCATCAGTTTCATTGTGAAGCCAGCTCTCCTAAAACATTAAGATTTCAACCTTTGAATATTCACGCGTCCTTGTCAGATCTATAACTTCTGCCATAATACCAAGCAGGGAGCGCACACTTCCACTGATGACTGCTGGGATATAGGTGTCTGAAACTGATGATTTACGTGGTGCAACCTGCCATCCGTCTCGATGGTTTCTGGGACATCTTTTAAGATTTCCGGAAATTCTTCTCTTTCTGTAACGAAATGATTTGGCAAAGTAGGTAAAATCCAGTGACCGGATGTTTGAAGTTGCTTTATGAAAACGGCAGAATATTTCACAGAATTTAGAATGACCAAAGTCGCACAGCGTTACTACGGCAACAAAGGATGTATACCCAAAACAAATACAGTAAATAGCGATCGTGTAGTTCCGAGTCCGACGATGTAACGGAACGCGCGGCCAATTTCAAAGGTCCCGCCTGCCGTGTTGTGCTATAAAATGGGCCATTCATTTAAGTTCAATTAGAAACGCCCATTTAAGAATCCGTGATTTGAAAACTGGGTGAATCGAATTTCATGTGCTTATTGTGATAATCACTGAAGCTTCAACCGTACGCGCTGTTCATAATGTTTCAGAGACAATTGTGTGATTCCTTGCAACGGATTTCCATGGTATCAAAAATGCTATCGGAGAATCTAACTTTAAAAAAAACCCAATGATTTCAGTCATGGAAGCTAAATTGCCTCCGGAGAATTATAGCAGTTTGATTTTGCAAAAGATTGGGATCAGCCGCCACCGTGCCACAACCAAATGATTTGGCTACACTCAGATCAGTGTAGGACAACGTACGTCACTACAGCGAATTTCTTCTTGATGTGCAACGCGCCCGAGCCCCAATGAACCAACGTTTAACGAATAACCAGCCAAGGAACTGGTCGACGGAATGACTACACGCCGTCGATTGTGTCAAGTCAATGCTCGGATACATTTCGACCCGGTACTTGATATCATCGCGGCAAATGATGCTTCGTACAGTGGAGTTCAAGCAGTCATCTCTAACTACTTTCCTGATGTACTACACAAGTATGTTTTACATGCCTCCAAATCGTTAATTGTAGCAGCGCGCAACTACAGTCAAATTCAAAAAGGCCAGTCCTTCAACTTTGGCGATAAGGGGTTTCATAAGTTGCTCCACCGTCAAAATTTCATACTCATCATAGACCACAAGCCTCTGATAGCAATTTTTGGCTCCAAAAGGGCATTCCAGTCTATACGAATAAGTGCTTTCAAAGTTGGACACTCATCCTTCTGAGCAACGATTTTGAGATCCGCTATCAGTCACCACGTCCTTTGGTCAACCAGATGCCCTGTTCCCTAAGAGAGACATGATTCCACAGACGCTAAAGAAAAGTGCTCTAGCATGTTCACACCGGACAGCCTGGAATAGACCGCAGTATATAGCTTGTCATTAGTCATGTCTATTGACCGTTTATAGATGAAGCAAACTGGAAGGACTCGCAAAAGGCTTTCGTCAACACGCCTTTTCGTCCAAGATGACAGTAAAAGTCTGACTTTCCAGTTGGCCGGTTTCTGACGTATGCTGGTACCGTATTCACGTTGAAAGGACCAATAGACGATGGTTCTTGACTTTCCACTAATGGTGTTTTGAGCAACTGGCATAAGATCTTCTTGATGGACAACCCTACGTCAACCTCGAAAATTGCGAACCTTCGCCAACGTTTCGTTCTTTTGGTGTATCGGAAACCCCAGTCAACGATAACGGCACTTCACGACAATTAGGGATTTCTGCAAACAGAACAGTATTAATCACATTCACGCCACACTTTTTCATCCTCAATCAAACGGCCACGTGTATAGGCTTGTAGATAATTTCAAGTGGGTACTGCGGAAGGCGCAAAGGGAGGCAGAAACCACAGAAGTGATGGAAAGTTATCTGTTTGTATATCGGTACACTGCGAATCCGAACACAGCCAAAAAAGTTTCCCCAGCAGAGGCATTGATAAACAGAAGGCTTCGAATGTCGTTTGATCTGTTGCGCCCAACCACCTACACAACGGAAAAGAACTGGAATATATAAGAACGATTTAATCGGAGACAAGGAGTATTTCAACGTTCGTCTTGTCAATATAGAAGAGACGGCTCTCGCTGGGTGACAGGTAGAATTATGCCAGGACGAAAAGCTGTATTGTATGAGATACAAGCGCAGTCCAAAGTCTCCTTGCGTCACGTAAATCAGTTAAGGCCAACGAAATACCACGAATAAAGTCCAGAACTATCCATCAACGTGTTATTGGAATTATTCAGTCTGCCGAGGTCGTCACAAGCAAGTTAAATCCAAAAAATGCCAAACTCCAAATCATCAAGTTTATCAAGTTGACGTACAAGTAGAAAACAGACGCAAACCACAAAACTGTAAGTCAACCCGAAAATGAGAATTGTAAGCCTAATCTTCACCCTACAATTTTCACAGCTTGCGTTTGAAATGGATTTGGACCAAGTGCCACCTTGTGAATATGTCGATATTTTCTCCAGGATACCAGATATGTGGGTGTCAAAGGAACAGACAGAGTACGATGATGTGAGTTGTGCATGTCCTCTTTCGCCAGCCACGTAACCCCCATTCCGAAAAAATGTGTGAACAGTGATCAACTCCATGTATCCCGCACCTTGCTTTCTTAATCAATCGAAGTTTTGGGTGACACTATCAATAAAGGCTTGCACTATTTTGCAACTTTCTCTTAACTGGGATCATTGGGATCAGCATCACGAGACCAAGTTTAGAAAATAGTTTGGCAAGACACAACAATGCACTTTGCTGCAAATCCAAAGTGCTTAACATGACGAGAAGATCGGTTGAGTTGATCCGCCTACCCTTGATACATTCCCTCTCAGAAATCACATGATTAAGCACAAACAAGTGATATTTCTAATTTCGAATCAATCACTTTACCCAGGCCTCCATTTTGTTCGTCCCATTGAATCTTCCCACTGGGACGACGTAAAATGACTGCCAAATCTGTATCCTATCTTACCATAAATCATATTCCACATTTTGTGGCATTGTCAACCGCAGCGCATTGCATGGATCCGGCTGTGTGCTAAGTCGGTTGTTTTAATCCTTTGGCTACACCCATGTTCGGACTTGCGAAGTTAAGATTGATTGATTGGACTGAGTCCAATGGATTTCTCAATTTTGCGATTCACCCAATGAGAGGAAATAAAATCGTGTTGTCACTCATTCACTAACAACTTTGAGCCCAAACCAGCATTCATTCAGGTTCTTGAGAAAATGTCAGATATCTGTCCAACCATGTGGAAAAGTCGTTTGTGCAAATTGAAACAACAAAGTTGGTACCGTATGCATCTGGTTAGTGATTATTTGCATTACCAGTTAGACTGTAATCTACCACATATTTCATTATTTTCGATAGGCATCGTTCATTCAACTTTGGTGTTAATTTAAGGTTTAGCAAACAGCTCGAGTATATGTTACTTCCAGAATCTGCTATTCGCTTTTTTTTAAACCTTTCAAAAAGGCCATTTTTGTTGTACGCTAAACTTCTTTTTATCCGGAGCTATTGGGAGTGAGAAGCCATCTAGCGATGCTACACCCGAATGTAGCATGGAATTGGAGTTCCAGGTTTCTGACAGAGAAAAATCTATTTCTCTTAAAGTCAATAATTTAATTTGGTATGTGCTCCTAATGACAACCTTTCTCTCCTTGGAGTTGTCCCGGGGATTCAGTGAGAAATTCCCAGGTATAAATTGCTTCAATATTTGATCCTAGCTATTGTTCCGTTGTATGTTTACAAGTTGTACACTATTCACAATTGAACCACCGTTAATAGAGACACACATTGGGCCACTTTTTTCCTTAAGAACCACTACCTGGTACAAATACAAGTATCTTTCAGTGAATTTTCATTCAGCCTGATCATGGGAACACTTGCTGAAAGAATACTAATCACCGACCGTTAGGGGCCGACGGTCCGGGTTACTTCAAACCTCTGCATATAGCTCTTCGTCCAACACCAGAGACCCCCATCCGGGTCTCTGGGTTAAAGTGACCCATCTGGTACTGCCGGGTTTGGCGGTGGTGGTGGCCCGATCCGAACGTTCCCAAATTATCACTCCGGAGGACGAGTGTTCGGATCCCACCACTACTGCCTAACTTTCCCCATTTGTGTGTTGTGTGGCAGCCCTTTGGTTGGTCGCTTACCTCTTCCTGAAAATTATATCTTGTGTAAAAAATATCAAAAAATACTTTGAAAGCGAAGGCCTGCACTCACGCACGCATACACACGCACACATGCCAATAGTGTACAAAGAGACCGTGTCTGTGTATGCGCGTGCGCTGTTTCTGTGCGTGCGTGCGTGCGTGCGAGTGTGCTTTCTATCAGCCTGACTGCATTGACGTAGTGAACAGCCAATCCACAACAGTCTAACTACCATCCATTGCACGTTTCTTTGAACCAGACACCTAGACCCGGTCCGTTTCATCGTTCACGAGCATTCGGATCGCGTTTGTTTCCGTCACACCGATAGGAAACAATGCGGTTGGAAGCGATTTTATGGATTACACTGTGTGCGGCCTATTGTGATGCAAGTAAGTCCAACTGCGAAGCAATCAGTCGACCAGCTTGATCTATTTTGGGGGTGCGAATAAAACTTTCGGGGCAACTGGTAGTGATGATGTATTCAGAGGACTGTTTTGAAAATACAACTCATTTCATTTTATGTACTGAGAAGTCATTTATCCACTGTCATGAATCAATGTGTCCACTTGACACGAAACCGGCGCAGCGGTGTTTTCTTCACAGACTGTACAAATTGTCCCGAGTGTAAACTAAGAACTGTTCTCCATGTTCATTTCATCGTTCAACTTGAACGGGGGGGGGTGGGATGGAAGGGGGACGTATATGTCACAGTTCGACAGAGGGATTAGAACAGATAAAAGGACCTGAACGATCTCTAATGTTCTAACGTTTAGATTTGTTTGAAGGAAGCGACCATATACCATTATGCTTCCCAACCATTCACTTTATATTAAGAAACAATTATTGCAAATATTGCTCGACTCCATGAGTATTAAACTTTTAATTATCGTAGTAACAAGTACAGAAAATATGTTAATCCATTTATTCTCTGTATCGATTACACTTCCTAGCATGAATAATCTCAATAACTGGTGTGTTTGTCATAATCAAGACAACAACAGTTAATTGTTCCCTCGGACTGAAAATAACGTGTACCACTTATTTTCTGAGTTGAGTTCAAGAATCTTGAGAAATACTTTGTACTGTAATAAAACAATAGTGTATTAAATTCTATGTGTTTGTGAAATAAGTTCAATTTTCGATCCGTTTCATCGTACACTTCAATAACATAAAACGAACTTCGCTGATCGCTGAAAAATTCATAATGCATACAAGCTTATTGAGAAGTTATAGAGAGGATAGAGATTAGGTCTGTTTCGGGAGACCCGGGGAAAAAAGGAACATTCACGGCGAACCGAGAATCCACAGTTCAACTGTGCATGTACACATTTTCAAGAATTCTGGTCTAAAACGAAGTGACAGCATGATCGCCACTGCTGTCGGTTTGCTGACCTAGCCTTCGGTATCTCCAACCATCTAGTTTCGGGATCTTTTGAGCACCAACCCGGAAGACGAAAGATACTTACTCCACCTAAACGCTCTGTGCTTTTATTCATGCTTCCTCTCAACCTAGTCGGCTGGCCTCCAGGTAGCTTGATGTAGTCTGCAGCGGCCACTGACAATACAACGAGAAGCGGAAGGCGACCTTTAGGTGTAGGAAAAACGTGTCCTAACCAATGTAGCTTATTGAGCTGAATTTGATATCCTAGTGACTTGTTTTTATGTAACAAACCCGTTCACTTCATACCCCCCGCCAGCGACCAAACTGCAGAAGCATTGGTTGTAGACAATTTCCAGGCAACAAATGTCTTCTATCTGCAAATGCAAGGTCGCACAACCGTAAGGCAGAAATAGTCGTACAGGAGTGCAGTGTACGCTACGCTTTAGTGAAACGTCACTTCGTTGCCACAGGCGTTTCAGGCCTATGTACGCTGCTCGAGCTTTGGAAATGCGGACAGTCATCTCCTTTGATGCGCTTCCATCGTTGGTCACGCGGCTAATCAGGCAAGCGAGTTCATCAGCGTGCTCTGTTTCGCACAGCGTTTCTCCAGCTGCCCGTTCAATACCAACATTTTGGAAACCACCTAGTGCGTCCACCAGTATTTTGGTTATTAAGAAAATTGAATAGAAAAGACGATTTCATAGCGTGCAATGTAAATTGTTGATCCTGGCTTCCCTCAGTTATTTTCAAATAAACGAAGATTGAAACGTGTTCAATCTCATGGGCCCCTCATGTATATCCGAGATGTGAATCTCTGGACCACATGCTCGAGGCTATATTTATTATCACGAATATTAGAGCTATTACTGATTGCTCGATTACTCAGTGGTTTACGGCAGTTGCTGAATAGAGAAGATATGTCCCATATAAATAGTTTATCCGGTAATTCAGACATATTTTCCAGTTTTTGTCATCTTACTCGGTACCTCGTAGGTCAGAGTGCAACATTCTGTGAGCGTATGAAGGAAGTTGCAATGTTCCGTAAGAACTGGACAAATAGAATACATTGCACTCGATCATAATTAGCTGAAGCATTCAGTTGACGTAATCTATTCCAAACTGTCCCCTAATATTTTCCATTCAAGGTCTAATCTGTGAGTTTCGAAGTATCATGTTCCCGTCTAATCGGTTGCCGTGGTTTTACATAAATCAGTCAAAATTGAGTTATATATATTTTTATTTTACTTCCTTTTATTGGATACACAACGATAAAATTGTTAGGAACAGGGAAGGGGCCAATCAAAGGGCTGCCACGGGGAAAGTGGTGGTGGTGGGATTCGAACACACGTCCCTTGAGGTGATAATGTGGTGGCATTACCACTTGGTCACCACCGCCCAAATTTTAATCATCTAATCTACTCATGTGTTTCTAGGACAGGTCAGTTCAAATTATAATCTGACTGCCCTCTAGTACGGGCAACATTTGCGATTCTGATGGCTACGTATGGATGAAGGGAATGCTAACTCCGGCCCCCGGAAGTCGAACCCGTGCCACCTGGGTCAAAGCCAGAAATCCTAACCGCTAGACCAGGTGTGAAGAATATTGCCAATCGATAACAATTGAACGTGGTGATTCATAGTTCTCTGGAGGGATTAATTTTAAGGGTGTAATGAGTAAAAAGCACGGGAAAAATTTGCATGATTGCTTATGTCAATCAAATGAACATCCTTAAGCAGCAGGGACTCTAATCGAGTGCTCCATGAATGACATAGAACAATACAGTAGTACGCATTCATTTGTAGAATCTTTTTGTCAGTAAAGAGAGACGTATTGAATTGCAGATTGTGAACAAACACATTTCAACTGCTTTTGGTTCCAAATCGTCTTTCGTGATTCTATGATACAATGCATTTATCAAAGACGCTTTCAAAAGCACGGCAATTAATTTGGAATTAATTTATTCATCTAACCGATGCATTTGGTGCGCAAAGATTTCCACTTACAGTGAACTACTACAATGTTCAAGGGGCCTAAATTAGTATATTGAAGGAAACCTCTGTGTATGTGGGATTTTGTTTTGTGCAATCTGTGAATGCATTCGTTACAATCAATAAAACTGAGCTCTTGTTTCTCTGTTGTAATTTCTGAAGAGTAGAACGGAGAAGCTACCTGGGGACAGTCATATACCATTGGTCTGTAAGACGGATGCACTCGTTTCGTAAAACGAGGCAATTTACATGTCGCAATGAAAAGGATCGATGCCAGAGCAGAAGTGAATGGAAAAATAAATACTGTTATAGTTTTGACCGGGTGACGGAATTTTAATGTTTACGGGCAAACTATAACCTGTGGAACAAAAGGTTTTGCTCCGCATTACTGCGGTTTCATTGATTTCAGTGTTTGCTGTTATCATAAATTTGTATAATCCTCATTGTATGATGAATTATTGCATACCCAGTACGGGGAAACCGCGTTTAATCTTATCTGCCGGTGCTGCATCGTCAGCTAACCAGAGGTTTCTCTATTTTTTTTATATTTTCCCTTCTTTGACAGTCTCGCCATGCTTTCCACGTATGTTGTACCTTCAGTTCAACCATGAATCGGCAAAGTTTAGCAGATAATTTGGTTTCCCACATATCGATGTATTATTTTAGAAAAAAAGCAGGTATAGAATAATTCCATCCTCGATCTTCTCTCTGATGTGAATTCACAAAAAGTATTGCAAAAGAAGTCTAAATAAAATTGAAATACGTCTAAAAATTACTTCAAGCAATCCAACATTTTGATTATTATTCGACGTTCTTAGAAATCCGAGTATTGTCATTCAACACGTCAGAGCAATCTCGATTATTGCCAGTAAAATAAATTGCAATTTGTATCATTTGTTTCACAAACAGAACACAAAAATCAAATACATTTCAAATGGGCAACCGGAGAACTGAAATATTAGTAATTTTCTAGTATGCAGGTGCTGACCAAACTAGTGCAGCATCACCCTTATTTCGGAAATCCATTTCAGCTTGCAGATAAGTGCCTATGAACAAAGTGTATATATTCTGGACTTTTTCTCCAACATCTATGTTCTCAGTTCTTTTCCGTCACCGTTTGAATTTGCGCGACCTTTAATGTCGCGATAAAATTTGTAGTAAATCGAAAGTTACAGCTGTGATTTAGAAAATAGTTTAGGCAAAGCAGCATGGGAGCTCATTCTTTTCAAAAGATGATTCCTGTTCCATGAGCGCTTGTCAAGTTGAGGACACTTATTCTAAATTTCTGATCTCTTTTCATTCAATGAACAGTAAATAAGTAACTCAATGAAAATGTTTTCACTTAAATAAAATGATAAGTTATTTGGCTACAAATTACTCATGCATTATCTACAGGACTGGAAGAACTGAATACATAGTCCGGGAAACACCAAGTTGATCATCGAAGGTTGACCTTGAGGTGTGCGGCTCGTTGAATAAACGTCCTGTAATGTCATCATACTCAAGCCGGATGAAAATTTCAAAATGTTTTGTCATACAATTGAAACCGAGAGGCAACTTAAACGAGACTCGCGAAAATCCGATGGCTCCATTGGTGTCTTGTGAAAGCGCTCCGATTTGAACATAAGTCCAATTCGTTGCATGTTCAACGAAATGTCTCCATCAAAATATAAACCGATAGGGATAAAACCGGCTATATCAAAGTAAGATGATGGTTGTATTTGATCGCAGCAGCGAGGAGTTGCACAAAACCAATCTGCAGGATGATCCGGGCCGATTAACCACTTCCCCCACGATTTCGTTCTGAAAATGGTGGAGCAATTTAAAATACAGCTGAGACCACGAGACATAAAGCCGTTATTGAATGCCCAACAAAGCATAGGTCGAATTGATTTTACCAAAAAATTCAAATCGCGTCACCCGCTTTTTGGCAATGGGTTTATCTCACTGGTGACCAACGAGTAATTCAGCGTATTCTAAAAGCTGATCTACCGAGCTAGTTTTCTAATGAATTTCTTTTTACCTGCCAAAAGAAGTCAATATTTGTCCTACCCAACGAGTTGGAATGGAAGTGTTTATTTAGCGCATTGTTGTTTGTCTCCTGCATACGCCAATGTGGACATAACGAAATTTCCTGCACTGATAAAGGAGGTTTTTGATAACTGTCACTCCCAAAATGCATTCCCGGAAGTCATATTTTTCACATATGGAGTTTAGTATATCAGCTAGCTCAAGGTTGGTGGTAGAAAACGGTTAGACCTACATAAAGATTATTTTTGCACATTTATGCTGTTTCTCGAGTGGTCAAGTTCAATGTCAAATTCGTTCCATTACCACGCAGCAGCTGGGATTTTAATTTAATCAATAACTTTTCCCTCTATCAGAAACAGGAATAAGTTAGCTACGTTGCTATTGGTTGTCAGTGGTAAGGGTAAGCAGTGTATTAGAGGAAACTTGCAAATTCTGTTTGGCAGTCAACTTGGATGATTCCATGATAAAGCAACTGCCTCCAGTGCTCAAAAATGAAGGAGGACAAATAGAACATGAACGAGTTGAAAGTACAATAACTATATCAGGCCAATGAGTCATTTTCATAAACATATTTTAGTTACGTTTTCTAGAGTGACTTTGTTATTTCACAACTGATGCACCAACCACCATTGTAAAAATCAAGGAATCGTACATTTTATTGGCATATGGCTAACAGAAGTAATGATATATATGGGGATTTTATTAGATATGTTGCGTCTGATGGGGAGCACTAGCAGATCAATCAATCCCCCGTGAATGAAGCTGGAAGAACAAAGCATTTAGAGGACTAAATGTGATGAAAATCAGGATGTTGCACGAGTTTAGTCAATAACTTTATATGTTTTAAATGTAGTCAAATGTAACGCTATATCGTTTCGCTGCACATGTTCATAAACGAGCAGTTATTCGGTATACCACTCAATCACATTTATTATACTAACCTATTCCACCAGATACAGCCTATTGAATGATAGTCATCATAACCCTGTCGGTTATGATGCGCTTGGTAACAAACAACGATACCCGTGTGAAACTCACAGGTTTCCTTCTGTTCCGATAGAGGAAACCTCTATGAGCGACATTTGCATCTATTTTGCATACAATTACGGTGTCAATCTTCATTGGTAACTGCAAACTATAATTAATTTAAACTGTTAGCTGAGTACCATTAAACCTTATTTCAAGTGCACTAATACTGACATTTTCAACCTTGCAGAGATGCCTGCAAATTCAAATGTAGCGCGTAAGTATGGTCATTTAAAACGAAAATTTTATATTGCATTCAGCCTGTTTTTACTTAGCCAACGAGAGTAGTCAATATATAGTAAAACCGCTCAGTCAACCCAGATACCCATAACAATTTGCGTCTTCCTTCATGTTACGGAAAACTCCAACCCGACCTGATATGAATGAAACATCGGTTGTACCCGTACACATAGACGTTTCCTGACACTTGAAAGAGGTCTGTGAAACCCTCGAGAAAAGATAAACTGTTACTTTTCTGGACTAGCACATTGAACAAGAATAGAGGTTAGCTGGTATAAAGAAAGACACAAGAGCTTCCCGTGCATTCTAATCATAACGATACAGACGATTCAGTCGGAATCGAAAGATATATTCGTAAACTGTAGAATAGTAGAAACAAGCAAGAGAAATTGCAATGGATTCCAACAATAGTTTGCTATTTTTATTCAGTAATGAGCTTACTCTGTGCTCAATCTTTAGGAACATCAAGTATTACTTGATGGTATATGTTGGTAAAACTCTTTACAGGATAAGACTCGAATCCATGCATCAGGACGCACGAGTGTCTGTCATTATGGCGTTGCCTAATTCGCCTTAGTCGAAATAAAGTGTACATTGCAATCTCGCTCAAACTGAAGTCGCTGGGTTGAAACATCTGATTTGAGTAAACTTGTAGCCGCTTTGTTGAAAGCAGTTAATCAAACTGGAACTTTGAGCAGCAGATCGAGATGTTAAACGAGGTAGATTCTTCATGGACTTTTTTATAAACAAACGAGGGAAGTGATCGATAACTGTTATTCTGTCCAGGGAGTAACAGTCACTTTTCCGCTGTTAACATGATAGTTATTCTGAAAGATCGATATGTATCGAAGTTATGCCACATCTAAAGCTTAACCAAATCCGAATCACTACCACAACTGATCTTTTTTCATCAACTTATTTTTCAACGACCATCGTTTTACGTTCATGTGCAACAAACTTTGAAGTCTTGGATGGATCGTACGTATCTAGATACTCATACCAGTCTTACTGCCTCTGTTAGCCAAATGTGTTCGGGTAAACGTGCAAGTGTTGGGAAAAGAGGATCTGTCTCGCAGATTGCGTACTCGTCTGCTGATCTCCAGCTTCATTAACGAACTGTCACATGGAACACACCAAAAGTGCACACAGGGTGCGCCAATGCATTTCGAAAGGGTTGGTTAAGTCTGTGGTTGTTACACGGTTCATTTGTAGTCATTTGCTATGAAAAACCTTTCTAACTAAGACAAACAATTCACACTTAATTCACTACCCACTGTTACGCAAGCAAAACGGTAAACGTATGACAAGTGGCAAACGGCAGATTGTTCGATCACATGCCAGTATTCTGTGTGCCCAATAGTTTTTGATGCCATCTATCCCATTGCCGCTGATTTGTCATTGATCTGTTGTTTTGGCAATCGTCTCACGACTCGGATCAAGCGGATTGATGTACTAGAAAGTTCACGCCATTCTTTACACTCATGAGCAAGATCGATTCGAGTGTTTCATTGGGTCGGAGTTGGGTGTCTTGGGCTTTGTCCGATCACCCTTCCCTCGCATCTCGCGAAATGCTCTTATACTACAGAATGCCTTAAACGGCCTGTGAGAGAAGGTCCTAGTCACTGACTTCCAGTGATGGAGGTGTTTTCTCATCAAACTGAAAGGACGAAAAACCACGATCCAGGGTTATTACCGGCTTGGTGAACCCGTGGCACTTTATAAAATAACCCTGATAACAAACCAACCAAAAGGAGCTGTACGAACCACACATACTCAACTCCTCACGGTTAAGACAGTGGTGTCCGACTAGATTAGGCATCGAGGTGAATTGAACACCTTGGACATTTAACCCCGTCCAAAAGGTGTATGAGTCGATGAAGTAAAATTCAGACATCCAATGAGCTACGGTTCTCTCCCTCCACTCCGCTGCCTTGCGAAACAGGCTGTAATTAGCACAAGGCTCTGGTTGTGAATTCCCAAAATAAAATTCATCTGTCTGGAAACCTGTCAGTTTTCTGCCGGCATGCAAATAATAAATCTCCTGTATTTTTATAAATATTGCTGAACCTTGAGTTACTGGGCCCACAATCGAGATTTGGATGTTCGCTAAAAACACATGCACATGTATGCTCCATTTTCCGGTGGTTCGCTTCTTTCCATTCTAATACGGCACGTCTTAGTTTGATAGATTTTTCAGTTAATCAGAAAATATTTTCAATGAACGTTACACGGGAGAATAAGTAGAGAAAATAACCTAGTGAATCATGACAGAAATACAAATGAATTCATTTATTCAGTGAACGAGTAATCTGATTATAGTTTCTTGGAATCTCGGACCACACGGGTTTGCCTTGTTTATGTTTCGATACAATAAGTTGCGCATTGTTACTTTTCTGGCTGCCCACACGGGAACAAATTTCTTTCAGTCAATTGATCTGAAACAGTGATGCATGTCAGATTATTGATGGTTCTAATTTGATCTGATCGATCACATAAATGTCTGTAAATTTTTAGCTATTTTTCTACTTCAATTTATAATGAGGTCTGTTGATTTGACCTGTCTAGTCCTCATACTTCATCGTTACACACAGTCCCTGCAGTCAACCACACAATCCAAAGACCTAGACTCTAGTTTTGCTCCTATTAAAGCTCATCATTAGTGCATATCTACCGTCTCATCCGTGCTTTTAACATCGGACCCATTGTATGAAAGCGGTATCTGTTACCACTGGGCTAACCAGCTCATACCAGGACTGAACCACGTCGTCAATTTATACTTGTTCAGATACTATCTTCAGTGACAGTCAATCAGTTAAGTTGACTCAATGTCAACAAAGAGAAACACAGTTAACTGTCTCTTAACTGGAATCGAGCTGGTTGACACAGTGGTAACACACAAGACTTCTATATGATAGGTTTTGAATTCAAAACTCAAATGGGACAGTGAATGTACACTACTGATGAGCGCTTATATGAACGAAACCGGTGTCTAGTGCTTCCGAGTGTATGGTTGGTTGGAAAAACTGAGAATTGTGCATGAAGGTGATGTCTGAAGGTCGATCAGTTCAATTCAATCTCATTTATTCCACACTACTGCTCACGAGTAACTGTGAGTCAAATGTGAGTGTAATGAACTCCTAAAAATAAGTCACAGCTGTGCATAACATTTTTTTCATCCCATCGACTATTATTTCTCGTTTCTGTTTTAGTTCCGCCTTCCATTTATCTATGCAACGGTAAGCTGAGCACAAGCAAATAAACCATTGTTTCAGGAACTGTCAGAAAAATGTGTTAAACATGATAAAATTCGTGACACTAAATATTTTGCATCGTTTACGTTTTTTATTGAGATAAAAACCCCGTCATTACTTTCGGAGAAAATAATGACATTTGCAAATTTTCATTATCGCACCTCCGATAATCACATGGCATAAGTCTGGAACCTTCTGGAAAATATTCCTACAAATCTGCCTGTTGACATTTACTCCAAGTTACTCAGGATCGTCATTCCAAAAGACAGTCTCGTTGCGGCCACCATGTTTTGTCCCGGTTACGTATGCTACGCATCGTCTTTGATTCTTATCTTATCTCATCGAGTGATGCCCTTCATCTCTTCCACTTTTACTTGTGCATATTCCCAAACATTGTCTATGCTTTCACGTGAAACGATCTGTTTCCGATTTCGCAAAGTCCGCATGAACCAAATTGACACCCGTTTCTGGCACGGAAACCACTAGTCCTGTAATTATGACTGCGTTTATCTAAAAACTCATTCCCGGAAACTCGCTCTTTCAAATGTTGCCGTGGTTTTTCGTAGATTGCGGATCCGGTTTAGCTTGCACTCGCGTGCTCCACAAAGACCTGTGAAAATCGTTAGATCATTCGCATCCAGTGACTTCAACTATCTATCAAACAACGGTATTCATATCTTTTTGTTCCTTTAATCAATAAATCTTATTCCCATCTTTTGATAAGGTTTGCACCGGATTACAGTGTTTTTGATACATGCAACCGGCCTGAAGTCAGAAGATCACAGGGTGCGAATATTTACGTGCACTGATGAGGTACCAAGTCAAGGAGTGATATCGGAATTGAACAGAAAAGTAGGAGCAAAACCAGTATGAAATGACAGAGGCAATTTTTTGAGGAAAACGCTCTCGCGGTAATTGGAAGCAAAATGCAAGAACACATAATGAGAAAGGAATTTGAAAGGTGTAGATAACCCATGAAGGACATGAGCTAGCGTGAGACTGTCATTGACTCACACGGAAGCCACACAAATGGTCAATAGCACAAATCCTCCAGTATCGAGGATGTTGCGGTAAATAAGAGACGCTGATGAACAAAGTCAGCGTTTGTCAACTTTCAGGGGAAAAGGACAAGCAGGCCGCTGATGCCAAGAATTGCGACACTGAACGAGTGACTGAACGAGTCAAGTGTAAGCATCTGTTAGTGTTGGAAACATGCACGAGACAGGAATGATGTCAGGAAAGTGAGTGAGATTAATGGAATAGTATGTGTGGGGTAGCCAGTAAACAGAAACCCGGGCATTAGTGATTGAGTGGATTTGAGGACAATACTGTGTCACGCGGGCAAACGGGATTTCAACCAATCTGCACAGACCAATAATGGTTCTATACACTCAAGCATAGAACCGAACCGTGTGTTTCCGATCCTCTTTTCTCTGATTCCATCCTACAGTTTTCTTCATGTCTATATGACTTGCCTCATTTTTATACATCATGTCTGTCTATTTCACATTCCATGGGTAATGGGTAATCTGTCGTCACAATGAGCGATTTGGAAGAACTAATGAGAAATTGGTTCACAATTTTCTAATTGACTACAGAAATAAAACGCACTTGATCTAGAGTTTAGGGATATTGCCGAAAAAAACGAATCAACCTGCAAACGTTTCAATCGAACTTTTGAGAAGGGAATTTGCTACTTTGGGGGTCGCCAAGTCGCTGGCTAAAAATGAGATAGGTGATTAGTGCATTTGTTATACAAAACGCTTGCTCTCCCAAGTCAGTTGTATTTGAAAACTTTTTTTTCCCACTTATTAATTCCATGACAGTCAAGTCCACATTTTAAGTAGACCTAAGCCCATGAGGAGTACAAATGTTCTAATTTCAGCGGCCCACTGCTATGAACCTAAAACAAGTGAGGAAGGAATTTTATAGATTGCGCCTTGCTGATCCAGAACCATAAGCCTACTGTACAGAGTTTTAGACGCATCATCTGTGAACCAAATAGAAGTAGCTGCAGTGCAATGTATTTGCGAATAGAAAAGATCACAATGTAGTAATTGACGTCCCCTGGTCCAGGAAGAGAGAAACAAACGATTAGAACCAACGGTCACTGTAACTGGCGTGCTTTGCACCCTACGGTTCGAGGTTCGAGCCCCGCCACGGTCACTCAACTTTGATGGTAAGCAGCCTTTGGGGTCATCCGGTTCAATATCACATCTAATCTAGTGCGACCTTATGTGATTTGCCACTCCAAGTCCTGGGGCTAAGTTAGCAGTTTCCATCCTTTGAATGTAAGCTGAAACTCTCGATGTTGGTAGTTGACGTTGGGATAAGTACCATGTAACTCAAGAAAAAATAACTTAAAATAGGACTAGATCATGAATGGCAAATTTGCTCAAAGAGTGATGGTACGAAACGGCTATTCAAACCAAGAAATGGTTATCACTACATGTGTGAAACTGCATTGGTAGGCGACTAAACTGAGATGACAGATAACATTGCATAGTATTCGTGATTAATGCTGTTTATCCCTCAGTAGCTTTGTCGATACATACCTGCGAACAGTATTGATTAGCGTTTGAATACTTATTTCGTTGCGGTTTTCTTTTTTTAAACCCATGTTTGCATTCAACATACGTAAATGATGTGATAATTGTTGTATTGGTTTGTTACACCTTTCGATCACTGAATGTTTGTGTGCAGAACTAGGCCCCGTTCTTAAAGTAGAAAACTATCCACTCTCCATAGATTAGCAAATGTGCGAGCTAGGAGGGAAATAAACATCAGTCACAAAAGTTGTTTCAACCAATAAATGTAGACAAAGAGAATACGAATGTAATCTACGTAAATCAAATACAGTTCACACCCTCGCGGAACATAATGTCAGTCTCTGCTACCGCTCAGCTCCTAAGAAAATACACGAACAGCCTTGAAAAGAAAACAAAAATTCCAGAAAGATTCTGTCGTCAGGGATTCGTTTCTAGGCAAAAATAGTATGACTGCGCTCAGGTTTATCTAATAATCCCCACGAATGTAACAGCCATTACAAGTCAACTGAAAACGACCGGATTGATAACATCAGGTTCTAGTTTTCCATCGATTAGGACGTCACACACTAAACGTTTATGAGTGCTGTGACTGCTTGATTAGGATGGTCGCTTTCAACATTATTCCTGTCCATCCACCAATTCATCATTTCATTTCAGATATTCCAAGTTGCTCTGGAGGTAAGTGATATGCCTGTGAGGTTGTCATTCCAAACGAAGAATATCAGCTTTATTTGAATTATTGCAAATCTATTTGAAGTATAATGTTCTTTTGAAATGTTTAGTAGCATTGATACAATACAGGTAAAACAATAATGCCAACGCTAATCTGCATGAAAAGAACCTGAACTGTTTCGGTCACGTCCGTGGTTGAAAAATGGGTGAATAAAACAATGCTGTTTGTTTTCACTAACTTACCCGGTAGGAAAAGACGTTCGGTGGGAACAGAAACTCGTGCACAGTTTGAAGAAACAATATATATTATTCTCAATTCCGGCCGTTCTGGATCAATATTTCAGTCTTATTCTATTGAATAGATAAGGAACACAGAATTTTCCGTTTTTTTCCGCGAATTTCTTTGCGTTATACATGATTATATTGAACTGATTCCTTTTAGATTTAGGGCTGCCTCAATTGGACAATCTTCCAACTTGCTCGAACAGCAGTATAACATCAACTATAATGACCAAAGTGATTTTACGTTACTCACGGCTATCTGCACAAGTTCTCCCATTTTCACGGTATTTTGGGAAATTTACCAAATGATCTCTATCCGTTCATGTCTTCTTCATTTGTCTCGAGTACATGTTACATTGCTAGCCTAGGTGCTTGTGCCATTGGTAAGCAGTCGAATTAACTTTATTGCTTATTTATATTTATATATATATAGGCAATAAAGTGAATTCGACTGTTAACCAGTGAGATATATATAATGAGACTGTCAACGCGCAACTCGCTGATCAAGGCCACACTCACTCTGTTCGACGAAATGCAGGAGTCGAAGCGCATGGCGATGGGTTTCCGGTCGGAACATCTTACGACACAGAGACTGCCATAAAGAATAGACGTGTTTGTTTGCTTCCTAAGACGCTATTGATTATTGTTAACCGCCTTAGCAAAGATCTGTAGTTGGTGTGACTTACTCGCCTTTCTATCGTGCTCGGCATGTTAACCGGTCAACAATAGACGAACGTCGGTTTTGAGTTATCTGTTCACGGCGGTTCAGAGCATGGTTCAGTGTTTACGAAAGGCGTCGTGCTGGGTGGCAATACACCAAACATGTTCTTCACTCAATACCTCACGACATTTATCAGGCTTCCAGCGGTATCGGAATCAGGATGGAACTGGCAGCTGTCCGCTATTTTATTAACCCCTATCATCAGAAGTAGATACAATTCCTTAAGACGTTTTAGATAAAACTTTCAACACAAAGCAGTGTGATAAAATCAGTGACCTAATAATGCTCATACAGATGTGTGAGCATTCCATTTAAAACTATATACGTAGTTTTATGGAATAAAACTTTCCCTTTTAATAGTGACTGGAACGTCTCCCATTCCAACACGTTTGTTCTCTCAGTGTGACTTTCTCTCTTCCCTCTCTCTCGGTTTCACCGAATGTTTCTAGGCGGTTGGAACGAGGGATGTAAGTATTGAATGACCTTTCTCGTTTAAACAGAATTCGACAAACGTGCTGTCATTGGATAGTGCATGAGTTAATTTTACCTAACCTGTACTGAAATTGTTGTTTATTTGACTGTTAATAATTCTATCAACAAATGTAAATAAGCTAGATTACATAGAATATTCAAGGGACGTATTTTAGAACACGGTAGCATCGAACAAAGGAAAAGAAAAACCACGTCTAACCATCGAATCCTGCGCGTTCACTTCCGAGGCTTCAAGGGTCTATTGAAAAAATGAAACAGTTTAATTTACCCCCTATGACAGACAAATTGAGTTGCCCAACCTGAATACCTTGAGAAAACGAATCGGTGAGTAAACAATTGTTTTCGGATATTCCTTGTCATGTGCTTACTTATCATATAATGGAAAACATTACAGATGCCGTACGGTAAGGCGCGATGGTTAAGTCAGAGGAAAGCCGGATGTGTCTCAAGCTCAATCGTGGGTGCATCCAGTCGACACCGGGCACAAGATCGAACCGGAGAAAGCTTTCGATGTTGTTCATCGCATTCCACTAAGGCGATCGAGTGAGGCCCGAACCTGGACACTAGCGATGGTCGAGGCGATCGCCATTGTCATTGTGAATAACTAGACAACGCTTCCAGAGTGAGGGAACACCCGATTTTAAAATTGAATATCTGGTTATTACACATGTGAAAAGTGCCAGCCAATCAGATACATGCCCCAGTGACAGTGCCATGCATACAAACCAGCCTTCAAAGTGTCTCATTCAGTAACAAAGTTGTTGTCTTTCTACCTAGCATAAGCCGCCTATTTTAGCTAAATTGGTAAAGCAGGCTGTTGGCGCACAGACTAAGATAATCTCACAAAGTAACTGCCAGCTTCCATTCAAAAACCTAAAGCTTTCCACATAATTCTACCGAGGGCTTGTGATCGTTTTGTGATACACGTATACAGATATATATATATATAGATATATATATACATTTATACATATATATATATCGGTGGAGTATCAACAATTCCGCCGGAAGTATGACTGTTACCAGTTGAAACAGTTGGTGAAATGAGTGCTTGATTTCCGGACTACCTGAATGATGCGTTTTCACGAAAAAGCTTGATTGAAAAATGCCTGCAATAAGTGTGACGGAATCGGTGATTGCTTTATCTTAATTACACAGCACGTCTTCCAGCACCATAAGAGGTTCAACGAGACAACAACTGAGATATTTCGGTCGATTAATTTCGTTCAAAAGCAACCGCGTGAAGAACTACATACATCAAAATAAAAAACCCAAAGTAAAGGGCCCTCGAATGTGCTTGTTTTAGCCAGTGGTCCTTCCCACTCCCACGAGCAGTAATTGGTTAATCTGGCTGTCAGATATTGTGATTTAGAACGGGGAGAGGCGGAGGATCATCGGATGGTGAGTAATTTGACAAACTGGTTTTCGGGTGATCGGGGGTTATGCAGGCCAATTCCCAACGAGATTCTCCAATTGGTGTGAATAAGTGACCTTAAACACGATGGAGACGTCAAACTGCTTCATTCCCACTCACTGTATGATCAAGTTTAACGGGTTATGAGACGATGGCACTTGCAAGGGTGACATTGCCGTTCTTTAGGCTATACTACGTTCCTCAATTCTTCTACGGACAGAAACTAGAATTTGTATAATTAGTAGTGGAACAAGGTGCTTGCTAACAGGTGCGCATCGAGCTAAACGAACAATAGCAAACAGAATCAACAATAGCAATTGATATGGAGAAAACTAATGGAGATATGGTGGATGAGAAGGTTAGTCAATAAAGTCGTGAAGAGACAGGGCGNGCTCAGAGTCAGTAAATTGTGGACGCGGTTCGTTGAGGTCATTATGGGTGACACCATTCAGGGCATCGTGTTGCTTCGAATTTGCCGGCGGTGTGTGTATGTGCAACCGGATAGAAGCAATGTTATGATAATCCTTTTAACTTAAGAAAATAATGTTTTCAAAAACGTAAGCTCCCCACACGACCCCAGAATTTCGATAGGACAAACCGAGTCGACTTTTGACAGATCCGCCAGGAATAGGTAAAATAAGAAAATTACTTGTTCCATTGGCTCAATTTATGACCCAAAATACTTCATTCTTCTATTTTCATGCACATCAAGATAATCAGTATGGTAATCGTGAGTTTTACACTGTATTTAAATCCCAAACAAATCCTACTCAGATTTTTACTCACGGGAGTATTGCATGTTAGACGGAAACATTGAAGCAGTACGAGATACAGATCAAGTAGTCTCCCGATACGAGTACATCGTTTAATCTTCCTCAATCAACACGTAATGCAGCGTGCGACCAAAACAACCTTTTCCGCCGTAACCGAGCTTTGCAACATCAACATCAGTAGAAAATGAAATGCTTCAACTTACGTTCACCTTAGACTACGTTTTGATCGGACTCGGCTACTGCGGTACTACTAACTTTGTGCGTCGAGAATGGAAGATCACGGGTTGTGGTGGGTTATTTTTCGAATATTATCATTATCTTCGATGTCTTCGGTAGATATACTATGGTGCAGTCGCTGTTTAAACCGTACAGACAGAAGAAGATGGGAAACAATTCTGGGATAAAAAAGCAATCAAATCCCCTAGTCGTAGTAAAGAGCACTTCGACCACCTGGTAATTCTGGATCATGTTGTAGTTAGTCATAGCAACAACGTAACCCAGAGCCAAATTCAGATAAAATGAAACAAATATGGATCACTAGGAAACTTCTTCATTTTTGGGGGGACTCACATGAAGTGTCCGATATGTCACTGGGAGGACTTCAAACGCGTGTATTTGCCTAGTGAGTACAAATTCATCCTTTGGGTTACACACACGATCTACGGTCGGATCTAAGGTTGTATTGATAAACTTTTGTCTCGTTTTAATCACAGACGATCTGAAGTTCGTCTGTTACCATTTCGTTTACAATGAACACACATTGTTTGTCTTAGAATCTCAACTCACAGACTCATATTTGGTCTCAAGTCCTTTGTGATCTTCTTCACACCGAATTATTTCTCACCAAAGGCTTGTCCACATGTGGGATATAAAATACATATCCATTGGGTGAGATCTAAATAACAAGTACACTGCACAAGCCAATCGCCTAAGATAATACGTTCGTTGGAATACGTATTGTAGCGCATCCGTAATGAGTATTACCTATCACCCGGAGTTAATTATCACCGCCCTTGATGTTATATCCAAGACAATAATGGTCCACTCTACATTGCACACACATTCTATATTACCATTGACTCACGCTACTTGAATCATCCAAATAGAGGACTAAATGTTCCGAATCAGGTGATTCCCAAAAGATCAGTAGTGATACTGGAAATAAACAGAGCAGGCACTCGCCATATCTTCATTTATGTGGGCCCCAACCAACCGGATCGAATAAGAAAACTATAAAGGGCTGTAGAGGACCAATCCAAACCAACTGAATTAACCATCTATTGAGCCATTCACACAAAGCGATAACCGTCGACTGCGTAGCACAAGGGCAAGGGTTTGAAGTCCCGACCCGACTGATCACGGTTCGAGTCCTGACAGGGACACAAAAGTATGCACTGCGGACAGGGTCCTAAACCGGACGAAACAGCTGTCCAGTATTCTTAGTCGGTTATCCCGAATATTTGCACTGTAAAGATCCATCCAAACTTTTCACTTGTCCTCGGGTATTAGGGGGCACCTTAAATCGCGGAGCATGATTTACACTGAATCCAAACTGAGTAGGTCTAAAACCAAAAGATTGGTAATCATTTTAGCCAGTCCTTGTGATGTAAATCACCTGTATAAGACGTCTCAAGTTTCATCCAGTCGTTGGATACGGTGGATGCTTAGCAATTATGAACAACGCATACCAATCAATCAATGTTTTTAATCAAATGCTTTTTGGAAAACAAAACTGATTTTAAACAAGTCAAAATCTAAAATTAATGAAAGTTAGATATCCGTGATATACGTTGGTAGATTTTTCATTATGAAGTATGAGAAATTTCTTAAAATCTTACTTATTGTCTGATAATGTTTAAAATTTTCACCTAGATTTGAAAATTTTGAAATTTTGTTCTAAAGCTTTAGAGATTGTTTTTAAAATAAATCAAAGTAATGACGGAATAAGTGTAATCCGTTAATAGATGCAAATATTGATTAATTACTTTGCAGCTTGCCAACAGCGTAAGCAGTAACAAAAATAGTCGAATAACATTACTTGGTCTCCACCAATTTCTTTTTTCCACCAAATTGAGCGGTAATTGTAGACGCAAACCGTATTTAGAGCACAGGTATGAGCATAATCGCTTTTCCAACTAAAATACTCCGGAGGGGACATATATATGTTAAAATCTGTTTGTTAGTAAACAAGAACCGGTATTGCAAGCTCGTTTCTTATCCAAATCTCTCCCTGCTGTTATGCCTTATTTGGACAACGATGTAACTGTCAAGAATTTGGTTTTGTGTCTCGAATCAAGTCCATATGCTCGGAGAACGTCGTTTCATAAGAATGAGACAAAATGAAAAGGGATTGAGGTCAATGAGGAAAAATGTAACTACGTGGACAGTGGGTTTTGGGGGAGGCGATCAAAGTGGATTCCTTACAAAGCGAAAAATTAGTAGTTGAAAATATTCACAAGTTGAGCATCATTGAAACAGTCGTGCGTGTTGAGGACTTCAAGCAAAGTGAACTGATTTGATATTGAACATATTAAACAAATCGCTACAGAGTGAAACAACTCGCTTGTAAAATATTGATTTAGCCCCTTTTGGTTTTTCAAANAATTTGTAAAGCTTTATCAGCCTAACGAAATTGTGACTTTGCCTTCATCGTTCGTTACCTGACAGCCTGCCAACAACGTGAGTATCAGTTTGAATGGGTTATGTTTGAATAGGTCCCTGACATTAAGTTTCAGAAAGAAGAAATGGGTTTTAGCATGGCCATATTTGTACCTACAGTGTTCTCGGAAGTTCAATTTGCATGCCAAACGTAGATTCGCCATACAGTTAATTGTATCACTCCACATCACAAAAAATTGTCGTCCAGATGCAGTTCACATGTTTATCACCAGCGCTTACAGTACGAATTAAATAACCATTAAGAAGCTATTCGTCAAGCCAATCGAATACTAGTCGGAGCAGCCAGTGGATAGTTCCGTACTCAATCTCGTGATCCTTGTGTCGCACTGGAAGCAAGCATTTTGGAACGAAAGGACTTTACATTGGTCTTACCCCTACTACAAGCATACCGACCAGCCAAACGATTGATTTTGATGAATCCTAGGAAAAGAACCAAATTTTCCAGTGGCACCCATAGACAATTTCATAAATGTGTAGCGCAAACCCCCTATATCAAGTGATTTTTTCTATCCCTATTACGCGAACGTACGCGTTCATTGCACAGTACAAGTTGCCTGTGGACCGCCGTCAAATGACTCTTCTGAATACGTATTTGTAAAGTCAGCTAAATAAAATTAACTCGTAACGTGTGTTGGTGTCCTCCACTCCACCCGCCCAGTATAAAAAAATGGAGCTTACATCCATGAACGAGACACACCGTACCAGCTTGTTCCTACCATCAATACACGTGAACGTATCACGTAACTTCATTTACCAGACTGGAAAGGAAAAGGGTTGTATGAATGCAAACCGCGAATACAACCCGTACATCTGAAAACCAATGAATATAAAGTGTACGTTGTACCCATTAACTGCATCGTGTTCGTCAACCCAATCAAGGACTTCTTTAGTAATGCAGTTCAAGTCCCTTGTCACAATTACCGTGAAAATCACTCCGTGCTAATTAACAGCACGAAATCAGACAACTTTTGTTATCGGTACGACTTGTCTATTTCTCCTCACTCCGCACAGCTTGCAGTCATCGTAAGTATTATGACCGGGGATTCGAGTCTTATCTTGTGCACTGATCATGAATGTTTTCAAGCATTTTTCCTGTGTCCCGACGGGAGAACAACAGGAGTGTGTTTTCGAAAATGTGAATCGAACTGTTAAATGCGGTAGACCGCACCGCGCCTTATTTGCAGTGGCCCTTGCAGACTGGAAAACGTTACATGGAGGCCAGCAGATAAAGCGGAGCGGAAGCAAGAAGCAATGCAAAGAGCAATTAATTCGAATGCGTACCTCTCGTCTTCCGGACTGGTGTCTTGGTTAGTTGGAGACACGGAATGTCATGGATGCGAAACGACAGCACTGACGATCTTGCTGTCGCTTCTTATCACACTAGAATGCTTGAAATAGTTTTTATGCACAATTGGACTGTGTACTCTGTGTGCTGACCATGGAGGTTCACCATTTCCTCTCTTCCTCAAAAAGGCTCACTCCCTACTCTCCTTACACACTTCTCAGTTACCTAGCATGCATTATGAGTCTGCTAAGCTTGCTTCACTGTATTACGCTGTATGATGACGTCACGGAGGATGACTTTGGTGATGATAGAGATGATGACTCCGGTGTTGATGATTACAATGAATCTGATGATTGCCATGATGACAATAATGGTTAGACAATTTTAAACATTTAATTCCCATGAATCTAACGTAGAATGATAAAACGTTCTTTTTTATTGTCCAGTTAACATGTGGTCAAATAAACCGGTGTTTGTATTTTCGCTGACCCGCCTTACTTGTAATTGAAACGTAAAATAATTACTAAAACCCTTGGCTTCATAAAATCTAAAGCAATTTAGTCTCTCATCAGTGCTCGTATGCTTTAATGCAGTAGGTAAACAACCACGTATTTCTCAAGGTTCAGTTTGTTTATTATGTAATTGTTTTTTTGATACAGATGCATCTAGTGACTTCGTAAATCTATGTGATTGTAAGGATTGCAAGTACCGTATTCGTAACTGATTTGCTTCTGGTAAATCATGAGTTACTTGTTGTGGTTCGTTAGATATTAGAGCGGATGCGTGGATCTAAAGACATGTCGTTGTGTTTGCTCTGTCCGGCGGCAATTCTGGTTTGATAAATATAAGTACCTTATACAGTATCATAAAAGCTCGGTAAAAACATTTTCAGTAAATCAGTCAATGGGCTGAATGCATAAATAAAATCCAGAATACCCATTATCAGGCAATAAACCTTTTGAAACAATCGAAGGTAACACAAAACGAAATTACTTTTGATTCGATCAATATCCGCTGATTTCCACAAATTGTATATTTTTTCCATAGCAGCACCGCAACGTAAGTTCACTTTGAAAAAAATCCACTGATCTCCATTGCGTTTGTAACATTTAGACACTGATTTCCATTGGATCCTACGACTGTAAAATTACATGTGCACACGGGGAGAAAAAAAGTGTCCGACTGCGCTCTCAATGACTTCGCCTCTCTATCCCTAACTACTAACTCGTTTGTCACCTGCTTCGGCCGTCTCTCACAATGTGATATGCCACTGGAATTTCGTGACGTTTTCCACTTTCTATTACTTCTTCCTTTGCCGGTACTTTATGACTGAAGATGTTGCGCACAAGAAGACAAGAACAATCAGAACTACAAACTGGAAGGGATTTACCACATGATTTATTTATTTATTACTTTACTATTTACCATGTATTTAAGTGTTATTATCAATTACCACTGAAAATTATTTGTTATGAACGACCGCATGCCACGTGATGGTGATGAACGCAGATTCATGCTGTTGCCGTTGATGAATTAAAATCGATAAATTAGGGAATAGGAAAAACATGGCTTAGAATCCGATATAACGGTTGCGTTTCCCGCAGAACTGCGGCGGTCATCATACAAAAGACATATTTGAGAGAATTATAAACATGTGAGATGCGTTTGAACAACAAAAGCCTTACGCCACTTTAAGATTGGCTATCGACCATATTTTCACTAGTATAGAGCAAATATAGTGCTTCCTGTAATTGAGGATATCTAAATACAAGAACCTAGAAAACTATTGTCCCCAGCAGGTAAGTAGTTTACGAGTTACGGAGAACCCGATATACAAGATCGATTCTTAACAAGGCGATTGATCATTCGAAATTATCTTCACTTTCAGCCTGCGATAATGGTAAGCAATATATGTTTGTGTTTTGACACGTTATGTAACCAATGCAATTTTCTTACGGTGGATTTGCGATATTTGTCTGAGAATAGTTGAAGGATAACTGTAAGACGATATTTCACATCTATTGTTCAACATGCTGTTTGACAGATTCGAACTTCGTATTTCGATTGTGTTAAGTTCAGTTGTATCGGTGGGATTCGAACCCACGCACGGACGCTGCCTACACTTTTGTACAGCGTATGCTCTACGGGCTGAGCTATGAGGCCACGCCAATAGCACTGATCTTTTCACATTCGAATTAATCATCTAACTAACAGAGGCATATGACATCCACCAGTTATCGTGTAATTTCGATCACTGTTCACAAACTAATTACACATGTATTGTTTTTGTTGTTGCCTATAGAGCTCCCGGTAGAACGAACGCTTTATGAGCATTCCGTATATCCTCCATACACCTGATGTATCCCAATTTAGTGACCAAAATAAATAGGAAAGATCTTTATTTATCACAGAGAATTCTTTAATGCAGTCTATCTGTTTTTGTGTATACACGCTGAAGATTATATATATATATATATATATATATATATATATATATATATATATATNTTATGCCCCAGTTTCGTTATTTTCAGTGTGCAACATAGTCCAACTACGCGATAGGGAACACTCGTGTTGTTTGTACTCAAACAGATATTTGCACAATCAACGACGAATGCAAATCTACCCAATTATCTAAATTTAGTACGAAATTCAAGCGTGAGACAATACTTGAAAAACACTAATATCGTATGAGTTACATGAACTATCCAATCGAACGTTGAGTTGTAGCTATTCACTAAAAACCTAAAATCTGTATTGAAATATTAGACTACTTTTAGTCAACAGCAAACAATTAAATACGGAAAAATGATGTTAGCAAAGACAAGACGAAGGTGAAGAAGAATCATGAAGAACCATGAATAGTTTATCCCTACAGATCGGACGGACAATGTGCCAAACTATGACAGAGACGACGAACAGATTAGAGAGTCTAGATAAGGGGCTTGTTTAAATGCATCGTAGTACGAGGATATCAAAGATTTGTATTGTTTCCTGACACTGACGTTTCGGGTATGATTCCAGTTTCTTCAATGGAGTACCTTTGCTCAGAAAACGTATTGAGCTATAAATAGGTGCACATTACTTTCCGACGTGATCAAGGGTGAAAAAATCAATATACAGAAACGAAGTCAAAAAAGTGCCGCAAAATCTTAAACCGTAATTGATTATTCTTATCCCGGTGTCTGATTCTGAGAACCCTGAGACAACTTATGTGCACAGATCCCGGGTTCATGGTTTTCAAACCCTTATGCCAGGTCTGAGTTTGATCACTGTTGGCTTTTTTCACCCACTACCTGCTTCAGCAAATAGCACGCACCTTGGCGAGTTACCTGGTGATATAACCAACAGATGCCCCAAACGAATTAGTCTGTAAAGTTAGACGGATGGCTCCCGTGGGTTTTGGCGGATGCTTAGAACTTTGCGACTAACCCCAGCATGACTTATCCGGTTTCCCCAACAGACTCAAAAACTGCAACGTGGACAATAATGTTCCAAATCATGTGAGAATGTGCCAGGTGACAAATGAATAATATGATGATATTCACGAGGCACATGACTGGTAAACTGTTGATAAGGTACACTGACTGCAACAACGGATATCCATTGAATTACTTTTGTCTCAAACATCATAGTAAAAGTTTTATTGAAATGATTAACAATTTACCAATTTTGTGCAAAAAAACACTTTTATCACCCGTTTCACCAAGGTCAGTTCTTCAACGGGACACAATTTATTCGGCAAAATATTCATTTTTACACTGGTTTTGCCCGGCATTTCTCCAAAATTAGAGGAGCTCCTGCATTTATCAAAACTAGTAAACAAAACTGGTCATCAGCCGTTCATAATCAGTCAAAACGGTCAGGTTTCTGTTGCACCAAGTTGTATGTCTCTAGAGCTAGAGCTTTCTCCTAGTTGTTTTTATCTTGTGTTGAATATTATGAAACGGAAACATGTAACAGTTTAAAACATTGTCAATTTGTCAACCTGTGAAAAAAATATTTCGCTGATTTGAATTGATTTTAGTTTGCACCCAACGTAAGCATTCCACGTGCGATTGAACTTCTATTCTATCGAAGCATAAAAAACCTACTCAGTATCGATTATCACTATCTATCTACATCAATTCAATTTATGTGAAAAATGAATTGTGAATACGAGTGTCACGTTTATGGTTAACCGATATGGCTATGATAAACCTCGGTGAAGTCAAGCCATACATCCATCGTGAATGACAAAACATTATTTAATTTAACATGCGTATCAATCGAGCGGGAACTAGATAAGTATGAAACTGATATAGTATTTTAACATGAGTGTAACATTTTCATCTGTGAGAACAATGAACGATGAGCTATCGTTGGTTTCATGCTCGATTGTTTCGGTGAGCAGTACGGCAACTATGAAAAGCGTCAAACGCTGTCTTTGCTTCATTTTGCTAGTCCAGTATTGGCATCCGCAAACGTTCAGTAAAGCAGGTATTGACGGGCGTTCAGGCTTCACAAAATGCAAAAAGG
>UZAN01039671.1:41633-90478 GCA_900618425.1 Echinostoma caproni
CTATGTGTGAATCCATTGACTGAGATTCTCATTGTTTCAGCGATTATTCGTTGAATGACGAGAAGACTTAGCTTCCAGTAATATTTTCAGCTGTTCTCAACTGGGCTAATCCGTGTTCTTGACATCTGCTTATCAGTATTCCTAATTACTCCGCTTTTGTTGCAGAAATATAAACCCTTTTTCATTGTGTTGATCATTCAAAAAATTGTGTACAACAATGCTGCTATGCTCTTTCTATAAACAACGCAAAACGGTTGATGAAAGTTTTAAGCGCCGCACTTTGTTCTTCAAAACAGTTTCTGTTTGTTCGTTGTGAAGTATGATTTTCAAAATACATCTAAAGCTTAGTTCAGTTTCAGTTACTCGAGTATTGACCAAACCGTGTGATTGTTCTCCCTTTATTTCGACCAAATAAATTCCATTGCCTAATTTTAGCATGGAACATTTGTAAGTACAAAATCTGGTTCTGCTACCGATCACGGTGCCAATCAAAGAAGCAACTCAAGTCGCATAGAATAGTCTTCAATATACAATGTTCACCTAGGGAATATTTCAGTAGCCTTGGTTTCCTTCCCGAAGAACAAAGCTCTGCCAGGTTTCGGCGCAATGGTCTTCAGCTAGCGGCAAAACCTCGCTCATTTAAAAATAGTGGCCATAAATTAACCGTTGTGTATATTTATCTACGAACGAATTCACAAGTAACTTGTGCTTCTTATTTGGTTAAATTTAACCCCAGCACTTTGGCGAATAACAAATCAATACAAGAAAAATGATATGCACTAGTTGCAGTAAAGTACTGATAACAGAGTAATAGTAGTAGTGAGTAGACGTATTTATTGGTCTGTCAGATGCGTATAAATCATGCAACTAGACTAAATCGCGTTCGCGATTCCGAAATATATTGTAATCTTGCAGACTGAACACAAGTTGCGCACAGTTCGTCGGCATTCCGCTCATCCTGTGCACAATTTACGATGGACAACAAGGCGTCTATCTTACTGCGTTGAGGATTATTACCACCCCACTGGACTGTAAAACGGAATACTGACGAACGGAATGCTAAAACCTGTCAACTTCAAACTGTGAATGGATGTACGCGGGGCCTTTGGTTACTTCTACGCAGTAAAAAAATAAGTGTTTGGAAGAAGTGAACCCGGTCACAAGCAGACGCAATCCGTCTATACAACGAAATGAATTGTGGTAATTCAGTAGCTTTTGGCGCTGCCACTGGTAGGCTAGAGAGTCGCAAGTCCAAAAATTCAAACTGTCCAACATATCACAAATAAACGGCATATGTTTATGATTGTGAATTTAACACTATCCGATGGTTACAGATGTAAGATGCATGATGCAAATTAACGATAGTCAGTAGAAAAAGATTGACTGAGTGAGTTAAATAGGAGAACAAGAAACAAATTTTCTTGAGAGTAATACGGAGTTTGATTTGTTTTAATGATGATGAATTCGTTGTGTAAATGAGGCGTGAGCTGAAAAACTAGGAAGCACCGGACAGCTGTTTCTACCCGAACCGATGGGTTTGACTATATAGTGTATATTGAAAACAAGAAACGTTTTGATCAGCTGCCCGGTTGCCGAAAGGGTAGTATGCTTGCGTTCTACCTGTATGGTCCCGGGTTCAATCCCCAGTTGGGCCGATGAATTCGTGCTTTGCTGATGAGACCAAACCAGGTCAAAAAGGGCTGTCCAGTGCTTCCCAGCTTTTCAGCTCACGTCCCATGTACACGACGAATTCATCATATGAAAAGGGTTTCACTGATGGTCACGTGGTGAACCGGTGTCACATTATTAGATGAGTGTAATTATGATAGAAATAAAACATTAGGTTCCTTATAATCCCTAGGAATCTAGCAGATTTATCCAACTAACCCATGCTCACTGGGTATAAAATATTTATAGAAACACCACTACTCAGTGGGCAATTACTTGTACTATTTGCTTGATTCAACCCAATCACCAAAGGTTTGACACACAGATATTTATCGAAGAATAAGAGAGCAGCTTAACTTTTTCTTCATAAATGCAGCTTGTCTTTAGATTATCTCACTATTTTTTCCGGGTAAATACTGAAGGCTACCCGGGTCAAACGTCTAAGTTATCTCAAAGACCGTTCCTTCCGTGTTTCTTTATTCATGCATTTCACGTTCTGTCTTTAGCTTGTTCCCAACGTAAGTGGATCCCCGTAAGACTCGTAATAGCCCGGTTGATGCGACCGTTTATTTTAGTCCCAGATTCGAAACCCTGATCGAATGTGATTGGAAACTGTTGATTGTATGGTTGAATACTCTGTTCAGTTGATTTGGAGGGAGTGAGAGTAATTAATACAAGTGGTTCTCACAGAATCACTCAGCGAGTAACCGCAATGCCATGAAATACGGATTGCTAAAATAAAGCGGTTTGCAACTTTAGTTGAAGAAACAGATTACGATGAATGTCATCGGTCTAGATTCGCTTATCACCTTTGGAAATGGCATAAGTGTCAAGGACGAGAACACAATCTCACTACAGCTATCAAATCGGACACGTAGGAATGATGCATTGTTTGAGTGAATATACCGCCACCAAATTCGGAACAGAACGATATCAATCAGCATATGAAAGCGCGAACTTTGAGATCATTCAATCGGATATCAGTACTAAATGAAAGGTGACAAAAAATGAGACAGTATGACAGTTGATTTGTATGTTATTAAAACGTAAAATACCAAAGCGACCTTTAGCGATTTGAACCACAAACAAGGATCTTGTATTTAACTGCTGAAAATGAACACTTTGAAGTTCACAGCTATTCTTATGCGTTTCTTTTTTTAAATACAGCGTGGAATTGTCGTAAGTTGGTCATATGCATTGATGCAGCAAAACTGGGAGATAAGGTTTCTCGCAGGAGGAAGAAAACTACCAGAGAATAAGAAATGAAAAAAATAGCAACCATATAAAATTAAATGAGATAATCTACTATAGTATGATGCAAACAAAATATGTTCACTTCATTCTACTTGGAAAATTTGACCTCGTTGAATTTTTACCCAATTGAAGTTGAAAAAGCGCAAAAACTCTCATGCAAAATGGAATAATTAGCAACTGTTAAATAGAAAACCGGACAAAAACTTCAATCGATAAATTAGTTAGTTGCTTGATATTGCCGTGGCTCATGACCGTTCATAGGAGGAATCAGGAGTTTTAAGACGCGGACGGTTCCTTTGGTGTGAAGCTTCATCAACAACGAGACCACGGTAAATGACTAGATAAACTGAAAATCGTGAGCAGAAACAAAGTCCACCGGATCGTAATTCAGAGTCCACTATAGATTTATTTGATGAGGATTTTTATGTGACCGACAGGCATTAAACAAATCATTACCAGTACTGTCGTCATCATCATCATCGTACAGCGAGATACAATGAAGTGAGTTTTGCTAATCGCTGACAAGCACTCAATGTACAAATAGTAAGTGAGGAAAATCCTAGATAGATAGGGTTTGTGTTTATTTGTAGGAAGCCCAAGAACGTGAAACTTTCATATCAACACAATTATTGCACAATTTATCTATGCGTACACACCGTTTCAAACATTCTGGTCAGATGAGAAATGACAACAAGAACGCCACTTCCGTCCATTAGATGACATACCCTTCTGTATCTCCAACCAACCAGTTACAGAGTCTTTCGGATTGCAACCTGGAGTACGGGAGACGCCAACTATACGCGATCGTTCAGTGCATTTTTTTCACGCCTCGTTTGCACGTCGTTTGTTGATATCCGTTTGGTTTCCTCCAACCCGCAAACGTAACTGTGCGTGAGAGACGGTGCGGTAGACGATAGCTGAGCATGACCAACACATGTCCTAACCAGGGAATCCTGCTCATCTGTGAAAACAAATCATTAGCAAATTTGCAAAGGCCTACCTCTGAGTTGCTTACGCGCCTGATCGATCCAACTCATGCCGAATTGCGTAAACATCGGTTGTCGAATACTTTTAGACGGGGAATATCTCCTGTGCTAATCAGTGCGTTTTCTAATATCTCGTCTACTAGGAAATTGAATAAGAATGACAAAACAGAGCACCCTTGACGATCCGAATAGGCTTACAGAATGCTGTGGCATTTCTTTCCGCATCAGTGCTTACATTGGGGATTCATTTTCCGTTGACTATGTGTTCGACGCAGTTGGAGGACTTGACTCAGGGTGCAGGTTTGATCACTGCAACCGCTCGTCGGTCAAAATCCTGCTTGTTAATCAAGAATATACATCTCCTTTAATGGTGTCAGGCGACAAGGTGTCACAGAAGTTAGATAATCGGAGTTAAACTTACCCCCGGGGGGTTGCATAGATGTTGCGTGAACTATTGTACAAAATCCCAACAATTAATGAATCATCCCCAGATAAAGGGTTACGCTTCTCGACCAGATGCTGCTAGTTGACGAAAATCACCAACCAGCTTAGAAAGAGTGAAAGAAGCTTGTTTACCGATTGAGTATACCTTCTTCCTACTAATTCTGTAAGAGATTCACATGTTACCACCCACAGCAATCGCCAGAACAACCGCGCAAGCACCAAGCCAATCGAATCGTTCACTAAAATATTTCGCCCAGTGAGCAATTCGTTGTTCTTTATAGCGGATACTCTGCCCACACTTATCACAAAACGTTTCACTGACTTGTATGCGCCCTGCGTATCAAATAAAACAGTCTTTGAATATTACCTAATGCAGAAGCTATTTCTATTCCATTTGCTAATCTGATTCACCAGTTTTCACGATCTTTCCTCGGGTTTTTCTTGAGCTGTCGTTGCAAACGTCCCCAGTTTACATGTTCATCCTGCCATCTTTCGATTTCGTTCCATCAAGATTAGTGACTCTCGAGAAATTCATTGGCTTTGATGAAACTCCGGCAAGGATCCTCAAAATAAATGTTTTTCGCGATGAGTTGATCAGTCCTTTCAATTATAACAGCTATTGTTTATTATAATGAATCCTATTGGCATAGGATCCATTCTTGTAAGAAATACCTTCTGTAAAACATGAGGGTTGGGCTCAGAATCCATGGTATCCTATTATTTCTTCAGTATCCTGTTAGCCGAATGTTTTATTGCACGCACAAATTTCTGTGAAAAACATCAGACGGAGAAACCACAGCCGCGTAAAAAGGAATTGTTGATGCCAGAAAACCGCAAACTTTAGCCACTGTAATTGGATTGTTGAACCACATAAGTCCCCAGTACGTTGGATGCGGTACTGCGTCCGATGAGAGCGAACCTGTCTACCATCAAAGTTAGGAATCCCTGTTGCAGAAATTCATCTGTAACTGGGACATAATTTGCTTGACTAGTTGCTTATCATCAACCACTGATTGCTGGAAAATCGTTAATACCTTACATCCAATTATTACTTGACCTCCGTGAACCTTCAGCACAAAACAAAGGTTAGTGAAAAATGTTTTTCGTGCATCATTTACAATTTCTTTTTTTCACGAGATACGGCCGCTCGTGCCGTTTGAAAACCAAAAATAGGAAACGAGATAAAATATATGAATATGCTTCAGAGATTGCAGATAGTGAATCCGGTCGCCAGTAGACGTGCAATGACATTATATCGAAAGCGATTATGTATAAACACGTATTGGGAGTCATATGAGCCAAGCCATGAAATATTGTTCAAAATAGTTGTTCTAAAAAAACAAAATAAAAGAAAATAGCCTAGAAGACCAGATCGATGAAAAGAACGGTAAATATTGAATAGGAGCAGATACAACCCGAAACCCATATCAGTATGGATAGTGTGCTTAAGCCTTCCATGACAGTCAAGTAGCATGAATTCTGGCACTAACTGGTGCCACTCAGTGTGTGAAGTTTAAGCCCAGTAGGGAAACACGAATAACGGTACACGGCGCGACAAATGTGTAGCCTACCGTGTCAAAACTATCGTGAATGATTGTGCCTTACTCAGTGCAACCAACATTTGACAATCTATGTGGTACACCGTGACATGAAACACCAGGGAAATTCTAATGTTTGATATGATTATATATCCACCCAACAAGAACCACACCTCACATTGAAAAAAATGTAACTGTACACTTGTCTATATACACCTGTCTGATTCTTTACAGTATTACCACTGAGTAAGTAATTACTTGCAAAAATTCACCTTATTTATTAGCAATTGATTTGCGTACCAGTAACAATGAAATGGGAATTAGAAATCAGTATCTGTAACTCAAATCTATGACAAGAAGTAAGGTGATTTCCTGTTCAATTATGCAACCATCATTTGCGACTGTACTAAACTCGAGCATGATAGAGTCAATTCTCAATTTTCTCTGAAACCTATTTTATCCTAGCTGGCAATCCACGTGAGTGTAAAAGTTGGAATCACAACCACATTCCGTCCAATGAGCAATTTAATGACTTTAATTAGCCCAACATTAGGGGTGAGGGGCGGGAAGTGGGATCAATAAAAAAAAACATTTCGTGAGCGCTAAAGCTGTGAGTAGGATTAAGCAATATCGTCCTCATCGAAGCACGCGAATCTAAGAGTCAAGCTTCTATTCAACCATGTAGACCTAATATTGACCATAGTTTGACTCAAGTGCTATATTAAATGAGACTAAGAAAAAACGTTTATTCATTGAAAATCGATTTTTCTTTGTTTTGAGAATAAAAAAACTGGAAAAATGCAATTTGAACTCGTTGCTCAATGTTTTTGCAGAAACAGATTGCTTTGTAAAGCAAAAGAGAGTGACTATTGAGATCCATTTACCGAGTACAACTGGTTTCTTCCCTTTTCTGAAATCTGATTTGAACAGCACCGTAATAAGGAATTTTTTTGAAAATTTACCCTTGAAATAACTTCGTCTCTGCGTGCTCATTAAAATGCGTGTGGGAGTAACTAGAATCACTTGAACCGGTAAACTAAAGTTAACGTGAGCAATGGCCTGAGATTAGAGCGTTCATGTAGTGCTTTACGATGCTCAAATAAGTAGTCTGCGTGTGTGGATAGAGAGGCGAATTTCATCAAGCCCGTGAGATACTAACAATTTGTTTCCGTTTTAATCCAATGACACCGTTAAAGTAAACGTTGATGGACAAAATCTCTGCATAAGATCATACGCTATTCACTGTTAAACTTCCTTGTTGGAAAAATCGTTTATTTCATTTTAATGGATGTGACTAAGTTCCTCTCATAGATTTTCATCTCGGAAGTACTCTTGAGTAGTGGTCCAGGTTGCTTTTTGTCACAATAATGTACAAGGTAATCAGTGATGATACAAATACCTAATTCACATTCTTATATATAAAGATATATATCAATTGAGATCAAATCACTTCCTCTGGGCGAACACCATAATGGCAGATACATATCTAAACGTGGGAATACTCTTACGATCAGAACCGATGAGAAGCACTCAGACTCAACTGAGCATCGAAAGATGAAAATATATCCAACAAATTGAAAATGTACGACTATTCTGAAACAGGGCTTCACGTTATATATAGCATATTTAAATATATTTTCACACACGTCTGAATCCAGACTATGCCAAACAAATGATTGTACAATGATGATATTTATGAAAAAGAAAAACTTCCATGGTTTCCATGTGGGCGGAATACTGCCAGACCGCCCAGGACAAAGCAGGTGAATTTTCTTGAGGAATACACAACCGGAGCTTTCGGCTAGCCAAAGGTTGGCCCATGTGGCAGTGGGGCGGTGTGCGAAAACCACAATCCATTGGGGGCTCAGTGTCCAGTTCATCGGATCATTCACCCTCTTGGACGGTGGGCATAACATCCAAGGTGCTTCACACACCTCCATGCCCAATCGAGCCGGTGACCACGACCGCCACAATCGGGAAGGTGTGTGTCGTTCGTACACCTCTTCTTCGTTTGGAATCACGGTTTTGATCGACTTCCCTAGGTGAACTACCAGTGGTTTACCAGTCGGGTTACAGCCTCGGATGTCGGCTTTTCGATCTCTCACTTTGGTGGGACAACACCCTCGCCATGATAACTTAGTGAGAATGTCTTCTTCTGAAGATGCTATTTGAGACGCTCGGTAGTATGGAAACATTTTGCGAGGTGCAAAAGAGAGCCACCTCACTTGAAAACGGTTCCACCAAACCACACTTCCTATTGTTATCGCCTGGCATTTTGCTTCTCTCTTTATATCAGTGATTCCAACAGATGACTGATGAAGTTGGCCTAATTGTGTCGCAGCGAACGAGATCATCGTGTCTTATCGGACTAGTAGGAAAGTAGCGGGAAAACCCGAGTAAAGAGAACAAATGGTGACAAAACTGTCCAGTTGTACCATCAAATAAATAAAACGCTTGTAAGACCAAAAGTAACTGCATACACACACTCTCACTCTGTGTTTTGAGGAATTTTTCGCTTTAACTTCGGATGAAGTGTTTAGCTTTTGCAAATGCGAGAATGGGAAGCCTTCCAGGTGAAATGATCCATTCTACGGAGGTACGTACGTAATTGATCACCGATAGAGATACTCTTGAAGATTTTTCGTTCATTTTATATTGCAAACATACCATAACTCCTGTTGTAAAAATGCATGATAACTTTATAGATTAATTTCCAATCAAGTGTTTGGGTTCATTCCTATCATAAAAGACAGAGTATTGCAATCGAGAAACTCCTGTCAAATTTGGAAAATCATTTCGTTTTATCGCAATAAAATACTATTTGAAAATATGATAATCGACGTCATTGCTATAGAAAGAATTAAGAAACATGTGAAAAAATGGAAAACGAAACAGATAAACAGTCCCGAATCAGAAATTGTTCGCGATGAATAAAAATACATTACTGACTATTTCCGAGAATACCACAGTTTATGAAAAAAGTATTCATCTCTATGTGATTCACCCAATGTATCTGCCGGAACCTTGTTTCCCGTTCAATTGCAAATCGCGCTGCGAATCAATCTTTGCCCGTCAGGAAACTGGAAGTTGTGTCCACTATGTAGTTCTACCGAAATAAGCATGAATTACACCGGTATTCGTTGTTAGGTATTTCGGTCTAGGCTGATCAATAATTAGTTATTGGAACACAGATCGTTGGCAAGAGTAGGTTTCTGAGGCTTCATTCTGAAGCTATTACCGTCACATTTAAGAAAGAAAATAAGCGGGAGAAGACGTGCTTCCATCAAGCATTCTAGGTTAACTATTGATAATAAACCAGTGAGGAAGTGACTCAGTTTACCCTAGTTCTCTTTTCTCGATTATGCCTGGATAGACTGTCACCCATGCTCATCTACCAATTAAAGTCTACCTATGCTGAAAGTTAATATAAAACGAAGATCTAAATCCACGGACGGGACATCGACCACTTTAGCTTAGTTCGACTACTGCAACTGGGTGTCCGTTCAACACTAATTAAACTTTCACCATCATTTCTGGGGTACCACAAAACCTCTATATCAGCTCTGTGGTAATCATCATTCGCTTGTTGAAACCGGAGTTGTATACATAAAAGAGGGCTGCTTTAAACATTTAAACTTTCCTGATCTTAAGTGAACAAAACCACCGATTGCGAAGTTTAATTTACCTGTTTATGTCCGAGCAAGAGTATTCAGGACAAACTTGGCCACCCCAACCCGTTTCTAATCTTGAATCCACCTCGAGCATTTGACCCAGACATATCACACGTCAGTTATTCTCGTACATGTATTGGCTGAGGATAAATATGCTACCCTAAGATTAGCGTTCTGATTAGAATAATAAAGCTTATCTTGCAAATTGGTATTGCTTAATTCTCATTTAATGATCAGTGGTATTTGGTATTGAGTTTGTGATTCAATCTAGAGCCATTTATACCACAATGAACATAGTCAGATTTCAGTCCAATAATCGGTGTTTGTTCATACATGTATTGTAACACCTAGTCATTGGGTGATAAACAAGTTTGACAGAGAGACAAGTGCCGAATACGACGATGGCTGTGACCAAGACTCCGTAGAGTATGTCTTCCTGCTGGAATTGATTTTAAATTGGGGTCATTCAGACCGCTATGTCTGATACTTGCTGCTTGTATGGAGTACTTTACAGACGCTCTCTATCAGTCGGAAATCAATTATTTACTTGTTTTATATAAAGTGAGACGCCTCGAAACAGACTGTCTTATACGTTGGTTTTCCCTAATTTCGTAGTCTATAAATAATAAGTACCAGAGTTCTTTCGTCGTTCCTCTGCGTGGGTCTGAACACGTCAATAATGGTTTGCAATAAGCATAGTTTATATTTGTGCTTGAGGAATTCACATTCAAGTCAAGTCAAGTATTTGCTTTGTGTAATTTTGTTCAACAATCTGTGTCATCGGTCGTTTCTAATAAGTGTTTCGGTGGACTAATCAACTTCCAGTAACATGGTATTCTGGTCATTAAATTACAACAATTGATCGATAGCACACCTGTTATATTATTGCCAGAGGTCGACGGTATAGAGTTCAACAACCCAACGAGCACTCACAGGTGCTCTTTACTTTGATCTGCCGCAGTTCACACAGCATTACCAAATAATTTCATAAAGGTAGTGCGAAAAATGCATGCCACGCAAATACTGATTTTCATTCGTCTCATTGCGTTTTGTCTTGCGATAATTTTTTACAGCACTATGCTGTCCACCGCCTTGCACACATAGTGAGTATTAATATCTGTCAGCTTTCCCTCTGTTGGTACTATCCTGTTCAAAATTATTACCCTGTCTGATGTTTGTGATCCAACAATGTGCGCCAACAACGCGGGCCTAATCCGATAGAAGGCACCTATACGTCATAAAGCATTGCGTCAAACTTTTTTCGTTTCATAATTTCATCAGAAATGTTTACGTTTCGGAAATAAATCAATCGATTAAAAAATGAAACGAGCTGAAATGTTAAATTACTTATGGTTATCAGATATATTCAATCTCTTCTGAAAAATGTTAATGGGACCAGCAACATAATGTAAAGAGAATTGACATTGACTATCAATTTTCCGTGCTCTCATTCAGTTTTCTACAAATCAACTGCATCAGAATGTTATAAGAAGGATACCATATATGAACATTTGTATAATTATATGACTTTAAACGGAAAGAAGTTATTTGGAGATGAATGACAAAGGATGTGGGGCTTATGGTTACAAAAATTCGTAAAAAGAGAATGGTAGAAAGGAAACAGTTATGTAAGTTAAAAAGATTATTGTCGCAGGAGATAGAGAGTTAAAAATTTGAAATAGATACAACTAGGGATGAATTGGAACGGATCTAGAAAGGTAACGAAGTGGAAAATTGGCCCCATTCCAATGGAATTATTTGTGATGACCGACAAAGACCACAGGACAGCTGTTGCGTTTTGTTTGGGACTTGTCAGCAGTGTGTGTGTACCTTCTGTTTCCCTGTTAGAACTCGAACTGCGAACATTCGGATCGGAATTTGGAACCCTTAGCTCTGAGTGGCACGGTCGATTGTCATCACCTTGCGCGAATGGCTGAATCAATTTTAGATAACCAAGTTTGGATCAGCATATTCCGTTGTTCAGAGGTACCGGGCACTCCTGGTGATCTGTGACGTGGGTTGTATTCCTTGAGATACCGGTAATTTTTCCAGGATGAAATGTATTTATTTGCGATGGAAACCCACTAAGAGTGCATGGTGACTCTGAACAGTCGGATAGGCTAATTCAAACTTGATACTTGATGCAGCCGAATAGGTCAAAACGAGTAACGTAATATGGAATTGAGTAAGATGAAGTGCCACAGAAGAGGTAGAGCAACGGCTAATATGAGGCAGAAGAAAGGAGGAAATATGACCAACAATTACCACGGGAACAGCAAATGCATCACAACGGCCTTTTGCACGCATAGATCAGGCTTAATACGGTTAACGAACACGGTTTTGGCAAACCTACATATTGTCGAGCTTATAAATGTGAGGATAACAACAAGAGCTTTGAGTTTCTTAGTACCAATATCCCGTATCCGACAGATGCCGTATTGCGTAACCAGTTTCGACTCTCTTCCCTCCGCGAGTAAATGGTTTTAACTTGCATAGTTGTTTCTATGCTGGCATCCTTTTTTCCGAATCGTTTTACCCATTAGCTCTACCTCATCGTTTGCTCACGTCCAAATGACTCAAGTAATGACTCAACAACTCATTTTTTTCCACCTGAACCCATGGAATTAAACAAAGGTTCATAACTTGTTCTCGTCTTATAACATCACGAATTGTGGATATATTCGAATGATCCGGAACCTCTGAACACCTCATTCACTTGATGAAACGCATTTCAAGGCAAACTGTGATACACCGTACGGATTTGTATCAAAAGATGTAAACACACTAAAAAATCTTCGCCACATAAACCAAGACAAATTGATAACTACAGTGTTCCTAAAAGAAATATGTACATCGGCTAGTTCCTGTTTCGCAGAAATAATTGCGGTTAATCACGAAGAATCGTCTTCAGTACTCTGGACCGGTGTCATTTGATCTGCCCAGAATGATCACAAACTATTTAAATTCTTTCACGGCAGTCGATAAATGGTTCTTGTTTTTCACATGTTCTTATATTCCCACATGTTTGAGGTGCCCCAACAAACTGCCCGTGCACGTGTTCACCAAATTGTCATCACCGTGAGTTTAATTTTTGTTTGTGATTTGATGCTTTGATATTCATTTCGAGTGTTTAACATTTACATTTCTTGCATTGTGTTTTCCCACGCGGTGCACCAGTGGGCTACAACATGTGAATGTTCTAGACTCTAGCGATACTCTTACATTTGAGAGAGGAGTTAGCACAGTATTCTGTCATTAGTAATAGCGGTGACCAGATTCACGCACAGATTTGTCAACCTTTTCACAGTAGAAAACCGAACCGCGCGTTGCACATTTTAGCCAGTAACTGTAACATTCAGTTGTTTCCGGTTCATAGTAGCATTTTGGTTACGGGGCTAAATATTCTTTTTCATTTTTTTTAATTTTACGCCGTTCAGGGAAGGAGAAGCGGCCAATCAAGGGGCTGCCATGCAACACACAATTGGGTAGTTAAGCAGTTGTGGTGGGATTCGAACACACTTTCCCGAGGTGGTAATTTGGTGACGTTACCACCGTTCCACCAAGGGTATGCATAAGCTTCAAAATGGAAACTAGAGGAGATTAATAAAATTAAAATAAATATTAATAAACAACCAAAAAGCTTCCAATTATTTGATGAACAGTGAAGATCCCGTGTAATGGAAACACGATGCACTTTGGAAGCACCTTTGCAGTAAATTTATTATCTGTTCCATAGGGTATACATAACAAACTGTTGTCCGGATGAAACAAACTAATTGTGGCGTTTTAGTTTTCCCCAAACTCTGGGTCTCTAACCGATGGTTTTACGATTCGAGCTGATTAGGTAAATCGTACCTCGCAAAATGCCTCGAAATCATTTCTTTGAATTTCAACTTCAAACGTATCTGATGCAATAAAATTGTCTGAATCCTCCAAATTTTTGATAAAACTTTATTCAGGAATATGTTCATCGTTTTCAATAAAAATGTACCTAACATTTTGTCTACAGCATCACCGGACTTGTCCGTTTTTCGAGGTAGGTTGATCGCCGAATTTGCTCACTAATCCGTGGAATCTCTATTGGGTAATCAGTCCAGAAATCCGCTGTTATTGAGCTTATCTTCGGGTTTGTAAAGAGTAATAGGCCCCAACTATAAGCGCATAGTCGTCCGCTTGAAATATCGCTACATGGTTGGCAAACAAATGATTAGCACCTGGTCTTCCTCTTGAGAGCGTTACATAGAAAAAGTCATCGGTGTACTGTTTCAGACTCGTCCGGTTGAAGTACATTACTCACGTTTCACTCGACAGATAACATCAATAAAATCATTTTCATCTCAAAGAAGTTACACACCTAAAAGCTGATGTTTTGCAGTAAAATTAGATGGGTTACGTTTGTTTCCCAGATTTTGGAATTCACGATTATACCACTGATTCCTATTCACGGTCTACAGTCAAAGAACCAAGCAGAACCTCGTAAGACAGACGTAATCCAATTGGAATCAATGTGTTGGGCTAACCGACCAAAACTAATCTCTCAATCAGGTGTTTGTTTAGCAATCTAACAGTGATAATAAACGATATATCAGTGCCATTCCTTCAGTCACTGAATGAAGGTACTCAGGCACAATAAAGGTCCTGAAGCGTTATCCGCACAATATCAAAGTTGTATCTACAAAATACAAACGAACGTGTATGTCAATGGAGAGTTGTTTTCGAATGTTGCAGACTAAGGCACGCGCGCGTTTTTTGATTCACAACAATGTATCACAACACAAACATTCGTTTGATTTAGAATGCATATCTCTGTTACATAATACAAAATAGTTAAGTGAACACGGAATCGCCACATGTCTATAAAACAAAAGAGTATCGGATACTGTGAATTCATATGTGTAATTATTTACAAATAGATGTTTTTATATCAAATTGTTCGTATTCTATTATGACATTAATTTACTCCGTCCACTTACGTGGTTACCGGGACGATGCCGGACAGATGTAGACCTCATTTTGCTGACAATGCAGGGGCTTTCGGTGCTTGATTGCTACGGCCTCTGCTAATCTCAACAATCGTCCATTCGAGGTCGTGTAAAGAAGCCCAAAAGACGTTCCGTGGTCGGCTTGGTGACCATGCTGCAAAAGATGGCGAGCAACTGAGTATGCAGGTGTTCTGTGCGGCTGGCTTGATCGGCTGGTTGTTTGTGTAGTCCTCAATCTGATACGTTCGCGTTTGACCCATGCTGGTATATGTTCTGCCACTCGGTTGCACACCTGCCTCAATGTTCTGCCCACGTAAACGGATGTGCAAAAACATTGAAATTCATAGATGACGTGTGATTTGGTGGACATATGGAGTAGTGATTTCACCAAGGGCATCCAAATCTGGGTTTTGGTGAAGTGATTGACCAGATTTGCAGAAAACTGTCTGAAGATGGCACATATTTTGCGGAAAATCCGGTCACTCAATTCAACACAACCCAAATTTTGAAGCCTTTTGTGAAATCACCACTCTCTCTCTGTCCACCAAATCCTACGTAATATATAAATTAAATCGTGCTCCATTATAGTGTTGTATGCATTAGGTTTATTTTAGGAAATAATTGCTTTAAATTGATATTTAATTGTATATGTGGAATTCCTCGAATTTCTTAGATGCATAATACAAATGAATGTTAGTATTTGATTGGTGCAACTCGTCTTCCCATTCCAAAATATCAACTTTCGGTTTAAGGGAATAATGGCTGGGAAAAAGCCAATCTAAGTAAGTGATTTTGATAACGTTTTACTACGGATGGATTGAGACAACTGTCTAACGTTCTGTCGTGCACCCAATGAGTTTTATTGTTGCTTTGTCTTATGGTAAAACAGAAATTCTGACGCAAAATTCACTTTGTTTGAATGATCAATATTGCCAACAGATGTCTCCGTTTTCTCGTGGATTTTACACTCTGTAAACCAGTGGAAAATCATTTTCTTATGATTCTGGACTTTCTTCTCGCCGTCTCGGTAATTCTAAGGCAACAACAGGGTCTACTTTGTTTGAAATTGACGGCAAATTCCTCGAAATTACCAAAACAAACCTAATGAGAATGGGTCAATCAAACTAAATCCACTTTGAACTTTATGTGATGCACTACGAGTTTCACTAGTCCGTCGAATTCCCCGCAGACACTCAATCAGAAAGCTTTTGTAAAGGGGACCTCATCCCGCCAGTGCTGAACAAAACCTCGCGAACAAAGTTTGAGACAAATACACAATTGCTTAGCGTTATCTTGCCAAATAAGTCGAATTTCCTAAGCATCACTGCTCCTATCATATCATTAAGGTGAATAGCCTTGATTCAGCGTTTCCAAGTCTCTCGGTGATGAATGGCGATTTGTCATAAAGGCTGATCAATTTAAGAGTTAACCACTCCTTCCGTCTCTTGTGGTTATCAGTCGAGTGATTTGACAGAAGTAATTACTGCTATAACTATCACTACTACCACTAGCACTGCCAATGCTAGAGATGCTAATGCTTGTCCTATCCTCATTATCACCCAAATTACCATTACTAATGACAATACTAACGTGAATACTCACTTGATGCCAATCACAAGGCGGTATTTCCTACGTTTACTATGTTTGCACACCGGTCATGATGTCCGTTGTTCTGTTCCACTTCGAACATTATGTTCGTCTGATAATCAGCTGTTGCATGCAACTGGAGCTGTTTTGAAGCTACACATTAATCGGATCATTGAGCTTGGATCTTGGATGCGTGTTTCCGAGAGGCAACACACATCAATCTCTAGACTTTCGAGCGTACAAGCCGGTGACTGGGGGGGGACGGCAGTTCATACGCCTTTCGGATGGGGCCAACTATCCAGAGTACCCGGATTGGCCTTGAGCCTCGCACTTGCCGGTGAGCATCACGGTGGTCAACTCCAAAGATGAACTTTGGAGACCGGTTCGGTTGCGCCGAAGATTCGTGCCACTATGAGCTTTTTACGCCAGGTGTGGGTGGTTTGGAATCAGGGTTTAGCCAACCCCCATAGACTGACTACCAGTGGTCAGTCAACTCGGTGGATAGCGCCGGGCGTTCGTCGTTGCCCTCCCACTTTAGTGGTAACACCTCTGCCACGAGAAGCTATTTGAGGCGCTTGGTCCGTTGGGAGCATTTCTAGAGGATTTTGGTACGAATGGCCATTTCGGGGCCCGATACACCAACTCCCGACCATAATGAGTCATTTGGTGGCTTGACGATACACACCGCTAAAAAAACATTCTGATTCAAAAGAGGATCGTCAGAAAAACAAAGATCTCTTAGAAATAAAATATGCCTTACCCACTGATTTCAGGAAAACTAGATTTTTTCCGGCACACTCAACCGTCTGCACTAGATTTAAAACGGAATTGGAAATACCTTCCATTCCCGTGGGATTATTCAATAGTTAGATGAGTTAGTTTTAAGACAATGATTCGTGTAAACGTAATTTGTGTATGAGTATCCAGGGGAATCAATCCATTATTTTTACTTTAGGAAATTTCAACTTATGTGCAACAAATTCGTATGGTGCATTTGATCGTGGAAGATGATAAAGTCCACGACTGGTACTAATGGATTATTGAAATCTGTCTGAAAAATTCTTGCGAAATCGTTATCATTGTTTTTTACCCAATTCTAGTGAGAACTTGAATAATCTACTTTAGTCCATTTCCGTTTCATGGCATGCTGAGATACTGTCCGTTTTGTGCTTAGAGAAGCGTTCATGAAAAATAGGATCGGGGCTAGCAGGATGAAATTCACAAGAACTAAGTAACTAGGGAAATATGACAATAACCTTGCAGATCTAACTGTATGTCCTAGGTGTCTACTAACTTTTCGCTGATTTATCGTCTAATATAACAGTTGATTTGTTAAGAAATCACATTTCTGCAAACAGTAATTGCCCAAGTAAAATAACTACATAACTATAGACAGATGGCATGGCAGCAGGTAGTCCACATAGTAACAGCAATTTCAAGCTCACCTCAGACGTGAACGGCAGTTTGACTGTTACAGGTAATCTCAAGTCGGGTGTAAAAATGTTAGCCCATTCAGAACTTCTTAGGTAGTATAAAGTAGAAAACTTCGACTTCACACTCTTGATGGATATATGCATTACGGACGATTAAATTGGACTGATTGGGTGTAATGTGGACTGCGGTAACCCAAATCCAACACATGGAGTGTCCAATAGCTACATTTTTCCGCCTTCTTATTCACAGCTCAATGTAACGGCCCATGTGATCAATGTGAGTGTGGTTATCAATTTTGAGTTTTTCATGGTAAAATTTAACAGGAACATAACAAGAAAATACAGGTGTTTCTTTCGGTCAGTTGTCAGCAAACCACATCTTGCATTTAGATGATTCCACCAAATCGATAGCAATAATTCTTCAAATCTATGGTAAAGTAAATGGCATAGCTATCTGAAATCTGACCAGCCTTCATGTGTTCAAGTCTCACGTTGGCTCATCATTCACAAATCTTCCGTCAAACTCGGAATTTTCGAGAAGGAACCGATTCAACGAACTCGAGCTCTAATCAAAAATGAAAACAATCGGAATAACTAATCAAAAAATTCGTTTCACAAAAATTGATTTGAATATCTTCTTTTTGGCGATTTTGTGCACTGATGAAGTTCACAAAATTTACAGGAACGTATTATGTCTTTCACATTCATTTCCTTCCTCTGATTTACGAATCACAACGCATTTATGAATCCGAACATCTGACCGGGGGGGGGAGTAAATATTTGATCCCATAGCATCGGATTTTCTGTGTATTATTGAATATCAATGATGTGAAATACGTCTGAGGGAATGAATACAATCATTAGGAGTAAAATTTTGAGTTGTTGTTGCAATAATATTATGTAATCATGAATCCTGTTATAATAGAGAATTGCTTACTATTTTCAATAACAGCTTGTCAAGTACAATCATGCATTCCTGGTACGTACACCCTAGTGTTTGATACGGTTATTTTAACTAACTACATTATATATATATATTCGCAGATCGGGGCTTGAGATAGCAACCAAAGAGATACCAAATATGTCACTTCTCGTTAAATCATTCAGCACACATTTGAGCTGTTTACCAGAACTGCTACAGTTTGTTAGTTCATTTGGCTCGTCAACCACAACTTAGAAAAGCATGCCATAAAATCGATTTATCAGTTTTTTACAAATCCAGGGCTCTCCTGTGGGCTTGGATACACATATGAGATCACAAATGTCAGGCTTCGCTTCACGTTACATTCAATTCACCATTGACTCCCTAGTGGTAATTTGGGATAATGAATTTGCAAGAATGAATCATAAGTCTAATCCTTCCCGATTGCATGGTTGGCTCAATGGATTGAGGATCAGGCGAAAATATGAGTCCACGGATGCTGACATGCATCTGAGAGTTCAATGTGACCTGTTCGGAACTGTAAAACGAACACCACGCATGGGCTTTCTGTTCTCCTCTGTTGAACCATTCACCGAACTAGTATTCCCGTGCGAATCAATTGAAATTTCTCAACCAGAAGCGCCTTGCACTAAGCTATAATACTCACAAAACGCCGTCAGAACCCTGATGAAAAGAAGTATCATTTTCTCTCTCGTTTTTTCACAAGATCAATATAAAAATAGCAAATGCTTCTACTTTGATACTGAGGTATATACTTATGTTTTCTCTCTTTGGCCTTGACAATCGATCAAGCTATCAGCGGAAAACAAGTCTTTTTGTTAAAAGCGGCAAATTATTCAGGTCGCAAGACAAGAATATTGATTGACAGGAGTTTGTTTCTGTGTTTAGGCTCATACAAATGATAAAAGTTAAATGCAAACTGTGTATTGACGAAAACGATACTGATGTGCATTGAACGCTTCGGTAGTGGTTTCATAATCAATTGTTTGCATGTTGGTATTGATAAACGAGAAATAAATGCCCGTCACCTGCCTGAATCAAAAGAATGGAAGATCAAATGGAAGGTTATTGAAAAAAGCTGCAGCAATAACATTATACGTTAAGTAATATACAGGTATTGATCAAACTCGTGTAACATCACCCTCATCTTGGAAATACATTTCAGTCTCCAATATAATACTTCTATATTGTTGGCTATGGCTAAAGTATATTTATTCGTGATTTTATCGCCCACTTCTTAGTTCTCTTCTATCGTCGTTTGAATTATCGTGACCTTGAGCGTTGCGATGCAATTTGTAGTAGATCGAAAGTTACAAATCAGATTTGAAAAGCAGTTTAGGCGAATCAGCGTGGCAGTTCATTCTTTTTAAAAGATGATTTCTGTTCCATTACAGTGTTCATTAAGTTGAGCACACTTATTCTTAAATTCCTTGTCTCTTTTAATTCAGTTCACATTAAATAATTAAGGTAATGAAAGTATTTCAACTTAGCTAAAGTGATCAGTTAACTGGCTACAAAATACCCAGGTAATATCTACAATAGGGAAAGAACTAAAAACGTATTCCAAGAAAATACCAGTTTATCTTTGAAAAAGTACCTTGACGTGTGCGGCTCGTTGAGTTACTACCATATCCAAACCGGATGAAAGAGTTGAAAGTTTTTGTCATATAATGGAAGTCTAGGGACCTCTTAATCAAGAGGCACATATATCCGATGATTCCGTTGGCGTCTTGTGGAAGTGCTTTCGTGTGAACATGAATCCAATTTGTTGCACATTCAACGAAATTTCTCCATGAAAACAAAAAAACCGAGAGGGAGAAAATGGGCTAGATCAAAGTAAGATGATGGTTGCATTTGATCGCAGCGGAGAAGAGTTCCACAAAACCTATCTGCAGGATAGTCCAGGCTGATTAATCGTTTTTCCCTCACGTTTTCTTTTGGAAAATGATGGTGCAATTTAAAGTGCAGATGAGGCTACCTAATATAAAGCAACAACCATCAAATCATGGTGCGTAATGATTTTACCAACAAATGCAGATAGCGCCATCCGTCAATCAGTCAAAGGGCTCATCTCACTGGTGGTCAAACGGTAATTCAGTATATGGAGAAAGCTGATTTACTGAACTAGTTTGCTAATAAAAAATAAAGAAGTACACATTCATCCCTGACGAACTAAGACGGAAGTAAATACTGAATGATTTTGTATTGATCTCCTGTACGCACCAGGCTGGATATCGCAAAATGTTTTTGCATTGCTGAGGGAGTTTGTCCGTAACTGCTGCTCTTCAACTGCATTCAAGGAAGGTATATTTTTCAGAGATGAAGACTGGTATATCATCGCGCTTGGAGTTTGTGGCAAAAAACTGTTAGACCTAATCCATTGTTAATTTTTCACACTTATCCAGTCCCTAGAGGGGTGAAGTTCAACGTCAAATTCATTTAAATACCGCGCAGCACCTGAGATTTTAATTTGATCAAAAACGTTCTACTGTATCAGAAACAGGGATGTCAGTTGTCTCGAAATTGGTCGTCAATGATTAGTGTGTGTGTGTGTGTATTACAGTAAACTGGTGAATTCTATTTAGCAGTGAACTAAGTGGATTGCATGCTAAAGTTACTGCCTCCAGTGCTCAAAAATGGAGAAGAGCTAATGGAACATGAACGAGATGAAAGTGCAATACCTATACGAAGTCTACGGGTCATTTCAATTAAAACACTTTCTAGTTACGTTTTCTACTGTTAGTTTGTTATTTTACATTCGATGCACCAGCAACCATCGTCCAAATCGCGAAATCGTGCATTTTACTGGCATTCAGCTCATAGCAGCAAATACATAAGTGGGTATTATATCAGATATGTTCCGATTGGTGTGAGTGAATATTACATTCAATCCCGTGCACGAGGCTGAAATAACGAAGCATTGTGAGGAACGAATGTGATGAAAATCAGGATGTTTCACGAGTTTCGTTAATAGCTGTATGTTTTGCATATTATATGTATGCATATATATAAATATATAGATATATATATATATATAGATCTGTTTGCAGACGTTTTATCATCATCATCCATCAAAGAGCGGCCAATAGATAATAACAACCAGGAAATTTGATCGATGGAAAGCAAACACTACCATTCAAATTTAGAGTATCAAGTTGGATTATCCCATTCGATTGTTGAGAAGCACCAGGCACTCGTAATGGTCTTGGGTGTGTGTCACTCCTTAGAAGCACGTTAAATACCCTCTAGTTGAATGCACTAAAATTCGATGGAAATACTTGTGATAACCGGCAAATACATATATATGTGCATATATCCCTAGTTTTTAGACCAGAATGTGTGACAAATAAATAATGGTACAATAATTTTTGTATGTCGCTTGTGAAAAGATCAGTAACCTCGGTGGAATTGGAACCCACATATGGACGACGCCTACGCTTTGCCTACGCGAAGGCTTTACAGGCTGAGCTACGAGGCCACACCGATAGTACTGATCTTTTCACATTCGAATTTACCCATCCAATTTACAGAGGCATATGGCATCCACCAGTTAGCATGTAAGCTGACTGCCCCGACAGGTTTCCCTTAGAATTCGCCGGAGTCCCCTGAATGAGCTTCTTCGAATGTGAAAATATCAGTGCTATCGGTGTGGCCTCGAAGCTCAGCTGGTAGAGCGTGCGCGTACAAAGCGTGGGCGGCGTTCATGCGTGGGTTCGAATCCCACCGAGGCCTCTGAACGTTGTACAATCTCGACATACAAACTTCAAATCTGCCAAACAACAATTTGAACAATAATCTATATAAAAGAACGTTCCACGATCGACCGTGTGGCTCAGAAGTAAGGCTCTGAAGCCCAGCCGGAAGGTTTGCGATTCGAGTCCTGACAGAGACTGTCGTAGGGCTTCCAAACAGAAAGAAATAGCTGTCTAGTACTCCATTTAGGCTATCACAAACATTTCTATTGCATTTAAACAATCAACAAATGAGCAGAAGGGTACTTGAATTCATTGACCAAGGTGTGAACAAGTTAAGTAATTTATGGTGCGCAGAAAATTCGTTCATTTTACTAATTTTCTGATTGACTCCGTCTAAGATTGAAAAATCGATTTCACTCAGCCACGCTTTACACCATAGTACAAAGCTTAGGAAGCACCTGATAGCTGTTACCTACTTATGAGGAATTATCTGCAGTGAATAATCACTGGATGCACTGGGATTCGAACACAGTGATGATGGCCTAGCAACGTGATAAATGAATCCAATAAGCATTCTGGAGTGACTCTCAGGACCTTGTGATTGCATGAATCAAGCCCCGGTTGATCACGGCAATTGAGTGCGTAGTGAAACTCAATGTAATCACCCACCCGGGATGTATTCGGAGGACAATGTATACATATAGGTAGGAAGTAGCACTTGAATCAGCCGGCACTAGTCTGTATAGCTTTAACTCATACGAGGTGTTCAAAATCCTGAATTATAGAATCTAGAATAACTGGGCATTCTCAATCAGACCCTGGGGATTCCCGAAGAATATTGGTTGATTTAAAAAAAACATAAGAAGCAGGAAAATATCTTCGAGACATTTGAATATGAATGACCGATCTTGATGAATTGTACCACTCTGGGTGAAAATTCAGTCGGAAAACAAGAAGTGAAACCACGTGGGAGAAAACAAAGCTCTTTTAATACATAGAATTTGAATATTGCTCTTTACCTTTGGTGAAAGCAGAGGAGGATTTAGCTGGACAGAAAAAATACCCACCGTCAGATGACCTTGATCGCGAGCACTCTTTGTGTCATAGTAAAGCAGCATTGAGGCTGAAACAAACAAAGCACTTTATGTAGTCCATTTTTAGTTTTGAGTAAATTTGCCTTGACCCTTAAATCTTTTTCATCCATATCGATAGTTCAGTGGTGAAAAATATCATTTTATACAGGTTTTCCCTGTCCTCACGAATCTGACTCAAATAGTCGTTAATTTCTCTTCAATTTTCTGAACTGTCGTTTGGTAACCACACTGTGGAAGTGGCCGAACGCGTTTTCCACCTCGGGACTTGCATAAGGGTTGGCGGAGGTGAAGTTCAGGAGACCTCTCAACGTATGATTAAGACCAGGTTAGCGTTGGCTAATCTATGACATCTCTGGCGTTGGCATGACTTGTCCCTTCCGGTGAAAGAAAGTGTGTTGTGCAACAGTTTGCCCTATAATGCTGTACAGCCTTGAAACTTGTTCTCTCAGAACAGATTGTGTCTAACAACCATCCGTCTTTGACAACCATTTTTTGCCTAGCATGGTCCGGGTATGATGGGAGAATAGCGATGAGGTCAGACGACGTATGTAGAAGTCAGATAGTCTTTCAGTGAGGTGGCTCATTTACTTCCTACTGATGCCTGAACAATATCTAACATATTATGCACTATTTACAGACATTGTTATAGACCGAAATAAAAACCGCGAAGTGAACAGCCTATGACTTCGCGTAAACGGTTGAAGCGGTTGTTGATTCGGTTTCCCGGCACTTAGGCTGCGTCCCCAAAGATTCAGCTTGTCTTTGGCAAGAGACACTGCGAGATATAACAACTAAAGGATGTCTGTGGCTTGAATGTACACTCCTTTCTGTTTGGAATCCCGGAATTAAAATACAACGGTAAAAACTGTCTAGTGACCAAGTAAACAATGTTGTTATTCCCGTAATTGACAGTTTTTGTTCTCTCTCTTTCATTTTGTTTCTGTAATTTTTCTCAACCCGTGGCGCTGTTGACGCCGTAACGGAAAACACAAGTATTACATATTCCTATATTTATTCTAAAAATAATCATTTTGACGGCACTGGAGCCAGGGTGAAGAAGTCCATCGGCAAAATATACCTGTTTCAACATTGGATACAAAGTTCAAAACTAAACATTTTTAGACTTACAATGCTGGGCGATGATAAACTTCTGAATAACAATTAAAAATTTATTCAATCAACAGCGTTTAGCGAATACACAAACGGACCACGTAAGTTCTTTTCTTATGCAACTATTGCATCACAAATGGGTTAAGTAGTTTGAACAGGATAAAAAAAGTCGGTGTTTAATTTGCCTGACGAAATAAAACGCAGTCAACCATACATGACACAACTCAAAGTGATTGAACTCACTCACGAAAGCAAGGTGTTGATTTTGTTGTATGAGTTTACGTGATGCGTTGCGGTCAAACATTTCCTATTTCATCCGATTAGTCAAAGCTTTCGTCAGAAATTTCATTGATTTCCAAATGCAAAGTAGTGACAGAATTTGTGTAAGATGGCAAAACGGACACAAACATGGCGGAAATGCGTCGTGTTTCATTTTAACTAAAGCTCATCACAGTCTTTCTCTGAAATGATAAGCTACCGCATTTATTCTGGAAAGTTATATCAAGGTCAGTTTTTTTTATTCGTGCTGGGAACACGCTGGGAACAATTTATCATCAGTATCAGGGACTGAAACGCATGTGATTCACTTCCGTGGCATTTGGTTCACCATCATTTAGTTTCATTACAAATATAAACCTTACTTCCTGTGGCGTTAATTTCGGAGTCGGGAAAATCTGTTCAACTTTCAAGTAGTCCACCCAAGAAATCTGTTGTTTTAAAAAAATGTCTTGGAACCGAATTGGTGATTTTTCAATCGTGGTTCAGTTTTACGTGTTCAGCAAAACAACACACACACACACGGTATTTCAGGTGAGTCACGCAAACACCGCTGACACATAGAACCCTCTTCGTTCGACCGGCATAGATTACAGCAGTAGAGGCAAAACAAAATCTATGATGTGAAAAATACTTCTCGTGCAAAACTTCGCACTTCCAGATACTCGAGAAATAGTGCACTGCGGATGTGGAAGTTCAATACGCTTAATATCGAAATCGTTTGCATCGACATAGGCTGATCCCGCCACTTTATTTCAAATTAGAACTGTAAGGAAGTTAATAATCTTATAGGATGGATAAAAAACGAACATAATTTTTTTTAATTTAGTTGTATGTACCATGGCTCCTTGTTGTTGGAACAACATAGAAACACATGGGCTCTCCGAAATCACATCGTGAATGAGTTTATTTGACGTTCAGATTTAGGAGTGATTGACCCTTGTCGGAGATAGTATCTGGAACGACCACAACACGGTGAACAGTGAAAAGCCGGGCCCCAGCTGCGTTGGTTTCTTGATCGCGAAACATGAAAATGTTTTTGCATTCCCAAACTAGACGATCAAAAATCTGGCTTTTACTCTTTCTCTCTCCTTAATTCTTCGATTTCTTATGGGTGGCAAATACCTAGCGTCACATAAAAGGGGTCTCGGGATTTTGATGGTCAGACCGAACACGGATAAATTGTATCCCGCAATCAGCAATATTTCAATGCTACTTTGAGTGTTGTTTTACATGTACGCCAGCTTCTATCCTTGATGACTTCATTGTTGGGCAGTTTTTGGCAGTCGTTTATTATTTCCTATGCGCATTAGTACCTGTTCGCAAATGTTAGGAAGCACGCTATTTGGTCGTGTTTAATTGAACGATAGGTGAGCATTGTTTTTATTTTTAGGGGATGTTTTGTCTGTTCTCCAAGCTTAACAATCTGTTTCCAATCATTACATTACCAGCCCAGTTGATATTGTCAGTGCTTGGGAAGTGGACGATTTAAGAGTGTGTTCCAGTGCCGCTAAGTATTCCGTATTTGTGGTTTTTATGAGATTGAAGTGTTAAGTCTTTTAATGCCGATTCCTATGTCATCCTCTATGATCAGGTTGTTGGAGAGAATGCGGATCCGATTTTCTTTTTTATATCGGTTCGCAGATGATTATCCGACGTGCGAGGTCTTCTTGACAGAGCCAGTTTTGTGCATTCCTTTGATATTTTTGTCACCTCGATTGCCACAGTCACAGACAATAACGATTTCACCTGGACTGGGAGTGAATAAATTGCGAAGCACGGTGAACAGCCAAAATTGAGTTCAGTTTATCCGAGCTGCGAAAACCGGTTTTGAGTGCTTTTGAATATAATGTTAGGGCGGGAAACGCGATCGATTGTTTGGATGCCATACAACACAGAGATTATAAGGAAAGTAGGGCACTGGTTATGAGACTCGAACAAATAATGAAAATCTTATGATCATAATCGCTCGAGCAGCACTGTAATAAACCAAGCATGATCTGAACTATGCTCAACCAATTTCAATGTTGCTGAATAATCACTTGTGCCATGCACACCGGTTATTATTGATTTCTTTATTCGGTTGAACCAATGACTTTCAGATTCGAATTATCACGTATTTTGATCACTTTTGCAATCATATCACTAATGCGTCACTGGTTTTTTTTAATTTTTCCTGTTATCAGCCAGCTCTGGATGTTCGTCTTGCTCAGGTAGGTTTTGTGTCTTCGTCTTCTCCTGCTTCATCAACAGGTGCTCTCTCTCTGACTTTTAGATCTCAGGATCAAACTGTATTTTTTTAACTTTATGACCAGGAGTAACATATTCACAGTTAATTCAGAGTCTTTTTTGAGTATCCTTATGCAATCAATAATATTTATTATAACTGATAACACGGTAGACTTCATCTGCACGTGAATTTAACCGTTTTCCCGGTAAACCATAAACTCTGGAGGTATCAAGTTCCAGGTCGTTCTCGCTGGAGTAGCTTACAATGCACACAGAGTTCCTAACACCGAACAAGGCGGTAGACAACCACAATTGATGAACTGCAAGTGGAACGAAAGTTAGGCTTGATTGATTGGATTCAATAACTACCATGAGTGAATACGACATTTGAAGAAGTGAATAACGCAGTTACTGCAAAGTAAACTTTACAGGCTTGTTATGAAAAATATAATTTATAATACTGTGCGGTCGTTTGCAATCACATCGAAGAATCTGACATAATGATAATCAGCTAATGTAGTTATTATATGGTGAGATTGGAAAAAAGGAACGAATGCACCGTCCAGTTGTCCTTTGACTAGGCCTGAATGTGCTTTAATTTGCATTTGTTCGATACTTTAATTGATTTTGTCCTCTTCAGCGTGCCATGGGGGTACGTTCTAACTACATGTTTTTCTGTATCCGATGCATAGCATTCACGTTAAACAACGCAGGTCATTCATTTTCCATTTCTCTGAAGCTAATTAGTAAATTACCATTTACCAGAAATCTAACTAACTCTGAATTTCTACAATGTTCAATAAACTGAATTGACTGCTTATGGAGAGAAGGCAAACCGTTTGTACCAGACCAAGCATCAATAGTTTTGCGTAGAGCTTTGTACACAAGTGATTAAACAATTGAAATATGTGTCCAACTGTCAGCCACAAAACGCAACCTATATTTATCAATCAAGTACGTAAGCCGACTTGAGAGGTTGACCACGTATAGTTGATTAGTTAATTCAGTGCGATTTGAAATACGTGATGCGATTGCCTGAGTTTAACTAACCCAACTGATAAAAAGTAGGCAATAAGACGTACTGAACGATCAGATTCATTGCTCAGCAACTGATGAGTTGTGCATATTCACTTTTGTTCCTTCTAGGTTGCAGCGCATGCACAAGTAGTTCACGTACGTTAAAGTATAATAATCAAAAGCTTATTCTCAATACGCACGTTAGAAGCTGGTAATTTATACTTGGAGATGATTTGGATCTCTAGTATGTGACTTTCGTAGATAACTTGGTAATCGATCAATGAACAACTTCCAACTTAGATATGCCTGGTTAACTTCGTGGTATGCTTTATATTTTAACTCACCTATCAAAGAAACGACAATTTAAAAGGGGGAAGTATTACGGTACTACTACTCGCAAGTAGTAAGAAACCAAATCGAACCAAATGTCAACCGATCAAAGCGATACAGTGAATGTCATGGGCTGGATAAACCCCGGAATTTTCCTTAAGGAAGAAAACGCACAAATCTACTACTATTTTTACGAAATAAATATGTCTTTGTATGGAGATATGTTTTCGAAAAGCGCACTTGAGTTGCTTAGTATACCAGGTTCCTGTTTCGCACAGATCAACCAAAAAAACCTAGTGCAATGATCATTTCGAGACAAAGATTGATCTGTTCGGAAGAAACCTTGCTAACGTCAGCTATATATACGAGTTGAACAATGTATCCACGTATATACTTTTGAGTTCAAAATACTTCACCTATTTTAAGTTGTCGTGGCTCAGAGGTCTATATCCCCTGTCAGTTACATCTTGACAGAAAACAGGCTCCCGCGGAACCGGTCAAATTAGACATACCAGTCGACAGTTACCTAAAACACCTGGTTGTGAAACGGACTTGCCACAGTGATCCGGAGGGCATTAATGAAGTGTCTGATCAAAAGTGAATCATTTTGTAGCGGTCATCTTACGTCATCTACGGAAACTAAAGCACCGGCCTAACCAAAGCAATAGCCATTCAGATCAACAACTCCGCATTGTACACAGTCTGACTCTATTCACACTTTGAAATGGCCATTGCCATTCGATGTGACACAAGCGCATTTGGTTTAAATCCCCAGGAAAAATTGGAATACTTTAGTCATACAAAGATTCAACTCAACTGAGCACAACTTATTGACAACACCGTCTACTCCATTTGAAGAGTCAATCCTGACTGCTGTTGTTACTTTGCGATCGCATAAGAATGTATACGCCTCAGAATGAATTATCGAATAGAAATCGTATGAAGTCTTTTTAAGGGAGTACAGATACCAGATGAATAAAATAAAAAGAAAAGTATCACGTCTGAATCCGAATAACGGAATGAAACTGTACCGGTTTGGCCCTGAACGATAGATAAGCTGAACAGAGTTGGTGAATAAATATGCGCTGAATGTCACGTTTTATGCCTAACCCGTACGTGGATCATCAGCATACTATCTCCTTCTTTACTCTTTTAGAGTATTGCGGAGGTTCTGGCCGCTCAGGTAAGCGGTTTTCTTTAAATTCAAAATGATCTGATTTATACTGAAATTCTTTCACACTTATCTGTGAACTGAACTATTCCTTCCAAAACAAAAGCAACTTCAGACGCAAACAAATGTATTCCCCCCATACACTTTCATGCGCCGGTTTTGATTGCTCTCTTTTTGGCCGCCAATTTGGATAAAAGAGCTAGATGGAAATTGGGAATTTTGAAAGCAAATTCAAGCGGAAGATAGAGAAGTCATATGGACTGGTTTGAAGACAATCATGAGTAGATGCATCAGTCCCACCGTTTGCGACACCTAGCCATATCACTCAGTGTAGCTAACCATCGGTGACTATGATCCCGGGGTCCCCAGCAAGGCAGCCCAACGAGACATATTTGACCCAGTCTCCTGATTAGGGTTTTCATATCCCCATGCGAAGTCCTTCTTTGATCTATCTTGACCAATTTTCCAAATGCATGCTCCATTCATCGGCAAATAGCGCCCGTCGTGGCAACCTATCTGGTGGCATGCGTAGCACATGTCGCAAGCAACGTAATCTATGGATATTGACTACTTGCTGCAGTGAACTACTGCGACTACCAACACCTCCACGCTCACGCTCAGCATTGTTCGTCCGGTTACCCCACCAGATTCATGCAATGTGACGTAGACAGCGATATTCGAACGCCGACAATCTATGTTTATCCTTTTCCTGTAGTGACCAAGTCTCTACAACTCAGAATAGCACTGACCGAACTGCTAAAGCATGTACATAACCCTTGAAAGACATCTGGATGTCGAAACGGAGCCACAAAACACTGATGAATTCTCAGTAGGGAAAAGGGAAAATCCTCGGAAAACATCACGTGAAAAATTAAGATGACTTTTGCGTTACCATGCCAACCGCATATCTGAAAGTGGATTTTTGATTGGAACAAGTTGATTGTGCCAAATAGCTTAACACGATTTTATTGGATGAGTGTGTCCTGGTAAGCCATGCGAGCATATCCATAAGGACGGGAAATTTTAATTAAAGTGATGGTATTCATGGAATTTGGTAATGAAATAAGGGTATCCAAGGAAGACTGAGGCGCAGTGTTTAGCGATTGTCATCACATGTGCTCTCTGTCTGACACTACTGTACTAAAATGAATGTGATAGTCAAATGTTTGTAAATAAATAAACAGTCCGCTGAATACTAGAATCCCTTATCACTTCTGCATTGTTCCCATATGCAGTATGCTCTGGATGTCAAAATCAAGCACGTGAGTTCCATCGTTTGTCAAACAAAAAAATAAATTAGGTTCTTGCACAATTATTCTGACAAGCGCATGAGATCAATTACCGTATACCTCATCAAGAGAAAAATACATAGGAGGTGGGTTAGTTCCGAGTGATAACCCCTAGGGACTGCAGGTTAGTGGTAGTTATTTCTTTTAATCGTTACTTAATACTCTGATTTCTCAACTATTACAAAAAGAAAACCTTTTCATCTGACCAAAATAAGCCTGCTTTCAAGGACAGAAGTAGAACAATGTGAACCACTGAGCATAACCAGAAGTGAACTTGGAGCGCAATAACTCGCAGTTGTCATTGTCTTTCTATTACAAAAATAAACTGTTCGTTGTAGTTCAAAATGATTTGCTATTTGGCACGTGTGTTATGGGGGAGGGGTACAGGCTTTATTTCTTTCATTCGCATTTGAACATTTTACTCTTTTTCCCCTACACAGCTTGCGGTGAATTTCACAATCAATGCTGTAAGTTTTTATAAGCTTCCTGATATTACCAAGCGTTTATTCGTAAGCTAGTTTATCGATCGTTTGGCCTATTCAAAAACCGAAACCGGTAGGAATGTATGCACCTAGTTAAAAAAAAAATGAAGTATTCCCAACTCAACTGGTTAATTTCATATTGGGAAACGGAAGAAAAGCATTGTGCACGAGTTTTAAATAATATTGTGTGCATTCGGTAGTTTCTAGCCTTAAATACAACTATTCACTTTACCTGACCCGTGGGCTATCTTTGTTCAACTTTATCAGCATTTATATTTTGAGATCCGAGATCCTGCCGGCACGCCGGTGTTGTCGATTTCTTACTTCTTCTCTTCATTCCACATGAACCAATGGGTCACGGTGAATAACTATTTTTAGAGGAAATCAACTTACGTTTTCTTCGACAACCTGGAATAAATGGGGCAATCCAAAAGCCTCCAATTTTAGATATTTTATGCACATTTATACTTCCAATTAGCATACAATCAGTATGGCTGTAAGAACAATAATGTTAAGCAAGAAATTGTACGTAAATCAGGATGTTGTGTGACTGTTTAGAAGCAATGTATAATAGTTGGTATGTCGGGTGACTGACGATAGATGTTTGACGTAACTGGTGCACAATTTTTGCTCAAAAGACCACCTAGCTGACTCTTTTTGACATCACTTAAACATATTTTGATTGGATAGTATTGATGTGAGCGCCAAGTAAAGATACAGCAAAAAAAATTGTAACTCTCACTGGTGCTGTTCCCGTTCCCCTAATTTTCTGAACACAGCCTGTTCAGGAAGTTCAGTCCAAAATGGTGAGATTTGATCTGTTTCGAATATTTCGCGTTTTTTTAGTATTCTATTCTTCTTATTTTTTAACTTGCTGATATTATCAATCATGGTTCAATTTCATGGGAATTCCTGATTGAAATCACGTTGTATGCCCAGTGGTTAAAAACACACAAGGGAGACGAACATATGTTTTAAAGCCTTTACAATCAATTTCAATAAGGGTCGAACAGAATGATGCATGAGCCATGTATTTGATAATGAGTCGGAGAGAACTACAAACTGGTACGCTCTTTGAATTACGTAATCTCACTTTGATACATTACATCCTGGTCATGTGAACAAGCGATTTTACTGCGACGGATCTGTTTAGGAGATATTTTAAAGGACAAACATGAAGTAATGAAGAGAACCATACTACAAAGTGGTTATCCTTGGAAGTTTATCCACCGCAATTGGACTGAACAGAATAAGTCATCAAAAATACCAAAAGTATAGAAGAAAATGCTCTTTATAAAACTTTCATTCAAAGGTGATGTCACCACTGACAGGGTCCGTGGACTTTTGTTTGCTGCTGGCTCACACAGCTTAGGAGTAGGACTGTGTTAAGGTTAACCGTTGCTCATCTGGTAGAAACAGACCAATTGGTTGACTTGCTTCAGGCATTTACAAGCTTGCGTCGAGTCTCACCACACCCGACAATAGCAAAATACGGTTGTAGACGTTAGCAACCGCAGAGGCTGTTAGTATCCGACTCAGAAAAGCCTGAGCTATGAGCACAACGAAAACTGATCCCTCGGACCAAGGGATGAGAAAATTGTTTTTTCTTACTGTTTACCATACACGTCATTTTTCGCGCTGTGAACAACACGAAATTTCCCTTTGCATCGACTGTATGAGTTCTATTTGTAGCTGAATGTGTGTCAAAGGAGAAACGTTAAACTCCGTTAATAAATATCTATCTATGCTTTATACATATATAGCAGGCTGTGGATGTCCAAGCACTTCGTGTAAGTTATATTTTATCACATCCCGTCGGATTGGTCCAACAATGACTTCAACTGTTCGATTTTTAACAAACATTTAGATGAAGCGTACCTGTCAGGGTATTTTACATCAAATGGTGAATTTCATCGCATCCGGAATTACTGCGTAGAAGTTAGGATATAGTTGTACCTTATCGAACACTCGAATCCATCGAACCGCTGGATTTTCGTGCTAACATAAACGATTGTAACAAACTCATAAACATGAAGAACTATAAACGTTCGGGTTATCACCTGCCTGTTGGCTTATAGATGTGCATCCTACTCGCGGGCAGCAGGGTCCGATCCAATTGGTCGATTCGCAATGCTAATGAGACCGTATAAAAGAAAAATACTTCACGGTGCTTATTAACTCTTCAGTTCATCTTTCAAGTGCATACAAAGCAATTCATCAACAATTCGAAAAAAATCAACTATTATTGCCTACGGGCTTTTTTCAATTCAGGTCAATCCAAGTTAATCTGAAAAATGGGATGCATGTATGAAAGAGAATCACAAAATTCGGGTTAGTTTGTGTACTGATTATTAGACATTATTTTTTACTCTCTTCTCAAGAATTCCGTAGGTTAACCGCGGTGCTGGCTCGGTGGTAGAATCTCCAAATTATTACCCCGGGGGACGTGTGTTTGAATCTCACCAACCGGAATTTCCTCACTGTGGGAAGTATGGCAGCCCTCTGAATGGCAACTTCCCCTCAACCCTGAAAATTCTATCATTATGTATTCCATAGAAGAAAAGAAAAACGAAGAACAAATAATATGAACACTAAGTTCAGAAGCCTATACTCGACTTTTGATTCATGATTTGGAACCATTTCAAACATATATATTGTGTGCACACATTTAAGCTTTGATAAGCATGTGAGAATGACCTACGTAACTATATGGCAGTCTGACTGTTTGGGTGAACGGCTTGCATGAACTGACTGCGGTACGTACGTACCCAATTAAAACTGCGTCATTTCACGTTTGCTCGACTTACGTCATTCCTCATTCTAAATCGGTGAGTACAGTCAAACTAGTCCGATGACATACTTTCTCCAAAAATTTTCCTTGTCCTCATCAGCCTGGCCACCACCGACNTCCATTTGTCCTAATCCACAAGATCTTTCTATTCAGTTCGTTGTATGCAAAACATTTTGTGCAGTCAAAAGTTTGTGCGGTGTAACTTTTCCGCCCTTTGGAAGCCCTCCGTAACAATAAATAGATTGAGAAATCGCTAATAACCGGAATGTAAATTAAGCGAAAGAAAATTGCCGTGATTAGTGCAAAGTACAAAGAAAGCAATCGTGTCAAAAGCTGTTGTTTATTCAAAGTGGGCAAACACGAAATCATCCTCACCAATATTGGTCGAATCCGAAACAACTAGGGTCACATTTCCCTGAATCTCCCTGGGCAATGATGTGGGGTTCCAACCTTGACTTGGATTTAATGAAATAGTTCCACGAATGTGTGGCATGAACTCTGTAATGGCAATCTGAAAAGAAAAATCGCCGATTAATTTTCAAGGTTAGTTTGATGTGCATTATAACCAAATAACTAATAGAATAAGCAATAACAATAACATTTTAGACTGAAAATAACAACTGATTTGTCTAGTTTGGAAGTTTTGATATCATTTGTCGTCATTCATTTAAAATTGTTACAAATCGGAACCAAAATGACACTAGAGGGTCCGGTTAATTTTCGTGACGATTTATTCAACATTATCCCTTTTATTTGTAGCCTGCTGCCCAGGTATGTCACCTCACCGACTCACTGTTTGCACAAACCTCTTCGATTTTGGCAGCGCGAAACTAGGGTTTTGAATATCACAGTATATCAATCACATCATTCCATCTGAACCGAATCCCTACATTCAGTAGAATATTAGAAACACCGTATGTGTTCTGTATTGCGTTGAGTTTATTCTGCAAATCCGCCGCTTGAAACTGGCGGACCCAACCAGCACAAATTTCAGCACGCCCGTGTAATAATAGGCCAGGCAAGTTCCATATGGTGAGCTCATATGTTAAATGAGCTAACTGTCAGGGTGAGAGATAATATTTCAATTTGGCACAAAACACAAGCCTATTCCAATACTAGTGCTCAGTTGACCGAACAAATCCAGAAATGTGTGAACATAAATGCTAAGCAGTAAGTCCAATTACACACGAGTTTATAGTCACAAGTGACTGATTTTGTTAACCGACAACCAATTAGTAACGATCTGATTTGCGAACTGATCGCTGGGACTCGAATAAAGGCTCAGAGGAATCCAACCAACATTTTGATAATTTCCCAAATTATATACAAGGCTACATCGAACACGTTTCAAACGGTTTTCTGTTTCAGCTAGTACAATCATTCAACATGCAATTTCGTGCCCCGGCTTCGGTTCCTGTATTTTGGCTTCCCATTAGGATAAAACAGTGGCAGATAAACAGGAAAGTTGAATTAGAGTCGAAAAGAAAGTAAGGAGAGTTTCAATGGACTAAGGTTGCAAAGAAATTGAGATGCACGAACGCCACCCGCGTTCATGACACCTTGGTGATCAATGAAAATCATTGAGGTATATGAAGTTCACTGATTGCTACGTGAGCTGTTCAGTCTGGAGTTTTTTTTTAAATTAAAATTCGTAAAATGTGTTCTGGGGTTGGCTTAACCGATCATAAATATCCTTAATCAAGCAGACACTTCAATCACAGAAATAAGACTATCCGCTTTGTGGTTAATAACTTTTCAAAATGGCCGAATATATATTATCACTACGTATTGTAAGAAAAACACTCAGTAGCGAATAAGCTTGTTTGTGGTGATTCTTCTACAAGCTAATAGATCACAATTTTGTAGGATGGAGAAACCATGAATAGTGGGAGTAGAAATAATCACTATTCCAATTCCGCGACCGGATGTTGCTCACATCTTGGTCACATCTTGTCACACATGCGCACTGGTTCAGGTCGTTAACGGTGGGTCGGGGGATGATTTTGTCGTGTGTGACGTTGGTCAAGGAAGGCCGAATTGCGTCAGAAATGTTCTTTAGGAGCGGGAGTCATTCTGGGCCAGTTCCAACCGCTTCCGTTCCAAATGCAACTTGCATTTTAGCAACGTGAATATCACCAAACTGGTTTACATACAACATAGCGGTACAAGTATGGGTTAGGTTAGAACGAATGGATGCATTTTAAAACCTTAGATGAACATACAGCTTCCGTACAAATCAAGTTGGCCGTCGTACCACGTTGCAGTTGACCATCACACACACACACAATCAGCTTTTATGTTGCATCATAATAATGTGCTCGCGGAGATTGTTGGCAGATTGCTTGCTTACGTTGAATCAAACAGATAAGGTAATTTTAAAAAATAACTTAAGTCTACTAACATCCCATTCAGTAACATAATAAGAGTGTGATTCAAGTGCAACGACCTCCTCCGATAATTGAAAGTGCTTCCGATTGTGTACGAGAGAGAGAGAGGGTAATGCGTCTGTACCGGAGGCAGCAACGATATCGTCTATGCGCGGGCACGTTCCACTCAGACTGCGACATTCAATACAAAATGTTCCATTCAGTGACAGATAAAAGGAAAACGGAGAAAAACGAAACAGTGCTTTGATCACAGCAAATCAATTTCTTTGGACATTGCTCTGGTTTGAGCAACTCAAGACACCGGTGTAGTTGTGCAGTTTTCTCGTTTGGATCTCGATTTAAGATCCTTGCTTTATGGGGTAATTAAATTTGGGAATTATTATCAATTTCGCTGCATCTACAAATTTCGCATTGAGCAAGGTGTCTTGAAATTGAAACCACAATATCAGAACAGAATAGGAACTGTGAAGGGAGTAATTCATAGTGAACGACGTTTTGGGTCCGTGTATATAGGCAAAACAACTTGTTGCAATCATCCGAGTACTGATCACCCCAGAAATGTGTCTTGTAGTGAACCTCAAGGGAACTGAAGCATTCTCGCTATGTAATTCACCTGTTCAGTTCCAAATCCCTTTCGGCCTTGGTTAAACTACCTCCTTTGATTTGATTACAACTGTTGTAAATCCACAGGACAGTTGATTATTGCGAACAGCGGTGTATACACAACAAAACATCTCATTTGGAACAGGTCATCATAGTTTCCACAAGCAAGCAGATTATTCAATCTGGTTATCCACTCGCGAATCCAACAAACGCTTCTTATTGCGTGCAAATTACTCTCATGCGTGAGTAGTGCCTCACGATACTGCTTCTGCTACTACTAAACTTGCGTTTCGTTCACCACAAATGCGCGCTCTTAAATTGCTGATCAGTTTTCAACAAGCAATGGCAAACAAACACCATAGAAATTATTATTTAGTCCACCTCTTGTGCGACTTGTCGTTTTATTATCCCTTTCCACAGGAGTGCCAGGAAATTCAAGATGGATGTTTGGTCCAAGTACGTCGCTTGGTGCTGTTGCGAATTAAGTTGGCTTTCATTGAAACACACAATATTCGTATACTCAAGGGAATACCACTATTTATCTCCAGGTCAAAATAATCCTACATACAACCTAATATTCTTCAAAATCAAAGCTGAACTCGTGGAGATCTTAATTGAGATGAGCATATTAATTTAGTTTAGCTCAATTTTGCAGAGAGTTTAGAAATGAGCAGTACTGTCGTTAGTTGTACACAGTGCGTGCGATGGTACTGTCCATCACACCCCTAGAATGGTCCAGACACGTGTTATTTGAAGGTGTATCAAAACGAAAACCATTAGCAAACCAGAAATCAAACTGTGACGTTTAGTAGAGGAATGCACATAGCCAGTCGTAACCGATTAATCTGAAATGAAGCTGAACGTAATTCACCATACCGGTTGATGATTTTGATTGGAAATATACGTTTTGAATGAAATAAAAAATGATTCGAACTGACTATCTTTCGGAATTCACCTTGAAGCATAATCCTCATTACATCCAGTCAACCACACAATCGGAAGGATTAGATTCGAGTTTCCCTCTTATAAGAACTCATCAGAAGACCATAGCCAATATCTCATCCGGAATTTGAACTACGGATTCATTGCAGATGAGGCGTGTGTGTTACCAATGAGCCAACCAGTTCATACCAGGGCTGAACCGAATGGCCAATTGATGGATGTTCAGATGTTGTTTTCAGTGATGGTCAATCAGTTCATTGTTGGTCTGATAGCAACGAAGGAAGACACAGACTTGATTCTCTGTTGATTCCAATCGAAACGCGTCCATCAATTCAAGTCTTCTATGCACGTTACAGGTTGACTTGTCACAAAGAAACGAAGCTCGATTGATACTTCGCAGTTACTTGTCAGTAGTGATGTAGCATAAGTGATATTAATTTGAACTGACTATCCTTCGGAATTAACCACCCTTATCAGAGCAGAACTCGAGTTCTGTGCTTCCAGGCTCATGGTTGACTGGATGAGGCAAGGATTATGCGTGAAGGTGAAGTTCGAAGGATGTTCGGTCTAAATCAATATTGATTATTACACACTACTGCTCACAAGTAACTGTGAGTGAAACACAAAATGGGCAATGTAACGGTCGCTGTTCACTGTGTGAATATCTTGCGGATCAATTTTATAAGAAACCAGTCATACGTATAATTATGATGCAATTGATAATAAATCGACTAAGCCGGAATAGCATATTGTTCTACCTTGCAATAAGTCCTGTTTGTTCACGCTGCGCCTAGTAGGTCTTTGGTGCACCTTTATTGTATCATCCTGACCAACGACAGAGATGAATAGTAAAATGATACCGAACCAGTTAGGCTCAGCTTCCTCTGGGGTATTGAAGTATATTTTACCGAACAGTTTTATTTAAATAAAGTTATTTGCCCAAAGTGCAACTGGCGATTGGAACAAGTCAGCTGGCAGTTGTCTTGGGTTTCACAATTACGAGCTTATAATTCAACGATTGAAGTCTAAAATGTGATTATAGTTGTCAACATAGCATCTATGTTTAGACAAACTCCCTAAATATCAGGTTTGTCTACGCATAAAGAGATAATGGTCAGCGAAATATAATTTATGTGAATTTATAAAACGCGTGTAAATGCATACACTTCATCTGTATCTCAATATCTCAGTGGTTTTAAGGCACTTTCTTATATTGGTCTTCACGTAGAGCATAAAGCAAACCAAACTGCGGCGATTTCACCTTGCATTCCGGTCTTTGTGATCGTATGCGTTGGTTACGTTCCCGTACCGTTTTCATCCTATTTGAACTTCGTGCTTTGTTATGTTCCCCCAGTTCAAGGTCATTCAAGGTCACTGAGATCATTTTCTAAGTGTCAGTCTATCTATCCTGTACAACAGACAAGTATAAGTATTAAACAAATGGACAAGGATGATGTTAAATTAGGAGAAAAGTTGTTGTTTCTTTTAATTTGCGCCTATTCTCTGTCTTTGTTTGGTTCTATACCGCTCATTAATCCCTTGATCATTCTCTCCGTGCATTGTCCAGCTGGCACCGCATGCTCCTATGACCCAAGTACGTTTGGTCTTGACGAACTGTGAACATTTTCATACAAACCATGCTCATTTGCGTAATCATTTGATTTTTTTTGAAGAATCAAAGCACTATTTATTACGTTCTCTTGTACAAAAAAGTTCTACACTTGTAACCGTTTAGGGAAAGTTAACCAACATACACGGCATTGACAAAATATTGATTCGAACAAACATTCCCGGGGTGATATTACCACCGGGCTATTGGCATTTTATCTTTCAGTCACCTTCACCCTCGGGATCGGAAAAGCTCCCGGGATAAAGGACAGTATCCGGTGGCTAATGGGTTATGTGAATCTATGCAAAGTGAACATTCGCTGGAGTAGAATGCGCTCGGGAACTAACAGTTACGTGTATGTGGATAAAGATAATTCATCGAACTAGTGGTTCATCGGCAAAATGGATTTACTGCCGGTTATACGATTTGAAAACCGATAAGAAACCAAAAGAAGTGACACGTCATGTGGAAAGAGTGAGCTGGTCTCAGAGATCACGTCTGAATAGTTATTTTTGACCTAAAGTTGTTCATCTAGGCGTGACAGAGGCCAAGTGATGTAATTTACCTTAGACAATTTATGAAATAATATCGAGTTCCAGAAAGCTAGTTCCATCAATTATTGTAATAGGCGGCTGACGTGTGTCTGTAGCGTTTCACAATTTCCATTAGTTTCGGTTTTAGCTTAAAAACACACCACTCAATCCCTGTTCATTCACCCGGAGAACAGCTGACTTAATGATCACTCACGGAGCTCGCATACTTATCCAGATATTCTACTCATGACGATATTTCTACCTTGTTCGCTTTCCACGTCCCGCTGTTTGCAATAGCGTCAATGATGTGTAAGACTGAACGATGAAGCAGCACTTGTCATTGGTCATTACTAATCTATCTAGGTATCGCTGCTATTCGAGAGGCTGCAATGGATTGTTGTGAGTTTTGCCTGTTTCAATATTACTGTTCAACTTTACCTCTCGGTCGTTTCAAGTTTCATTGGGGAAACTCTCACTTGTATTTGAGAAACTGTGGCTTTGAGTTGAGAGAGAAACGCTGTGATCGGATCTACCTCCGTTTTGATGCACCTCACTGGTTAAGTGATTACATGTTTTCTGTATCATCAACGCTCCTTCTGTGTTAAAATGCAACAGAACTTATTTATGCATGTTTTAGAGCCTGCTGATCAGGGTCTATTTGGTGACTAGACAGTTAGGCGGTTGGGCTATCCACAGTTAAACAGAATAGCGTGGCACATTCACCACGGCGGAATGGCCTGAGTGATAGAAACAGAGCTAGGCTCTAATCCAGTCCGAACGAAGGATGTGCACATCTGACGATTGATCTACACCCGTAAATCACCCGTAAATATTTACTACATATTTTAACAACTCAGGCTTTATCATTGGGCATATTTTATGCTTGAATCATTGAGAGGCATAATCTCAACTCATTCTACATCGATTTTCAGCTTATGCATCATCTCCGTGTGATGATCGTAAGTTCATTTAGGCAGTTTTCATTTTGTGTGAGCATAGAATCTAGTCCACTCGAGCTTCAGGTGTTTTGGTATCCCTTTACAGTAGCAAATTGCATTTTCCTGACTGAACTGCTGCATCAAGTAGACTCGTCTTTATCATTCTGGGAATGTGAGTGACACCAAAGTCCCGGTTACAATAATAATTTCACCTTTTCTCTCTCTCTCATGTAACCAACCATGTTGGATTTCTCGAACAATTTATTCATCCCTATGATCTTCAAATTACAAATCGATAAAATGTTCAATAATAAACCTTGATAGAAACAGCAAGAGAAAATGGGAATTTATCAAGTTGAGTAGACCTAACGAGAAGGTAACCGAACGTAATCATGAAGGAGGCCTCGGTGAACCCGGTGTGTGATTCATGTATCTCGGCCAAAACAAATAACGCAACCCAAAAAGGGGCAATTACATTTAAAAGACCAAAATATACAATTAGGAACAACATTTGTTCGGTTTACCATATACACTAAAACGCATCGGAAAGGTTTATCGGGAGATATCAGAAAGAAGTATATGTTCCTCATCTTCCGATTTACTTGTGGATGCTACTATGAACCAGTTCTAAGCTTATGAGTACGATACCCGATAATCGGAAACACCACGAAAGAGCAACTTTATCAAATACTCAAAGAACTGGTACGTGGAATCAACTTTACATGAGAGAATGCACATTCTACACTGTTTTATTCCTCATCACGAGATCCTTATGGTAATCAGGCGTAAGAATTATTAGGGCAATCTATCCCAAACCCAGTAATACAGTATGATTCTTACGTTACGGCAGTAACTATCCACTGTGTCTAATCGAAAGTTGTTTCCGAAGTTTATCCCATTGGAAGCCATAGAACAAGGACAAAGTTGACGCTATCATTTGTTCTTATCCAACGCATATACATACTCAATTGTTTTATCAACGTTTGCATTAGGAAACAAACAACTATCGCATGTACAGGAGCAGATTAGATTAAGGCGTAACAGAAGTCAGAAACCAGTATAAACCGGGTGATCGTACCTTTTCCATGACAGACCGGGTCGAACAGCACGAACGATCAGGTGTAGTTTCTATGCTACGGTCAACACTAAATAAATGAGACAGGCAAATAATCATTCCGTAGTCTACACAGGTACCAGCTTGTTTTCCCATTTGCAAATCAGAGATCACATATCTGGAACTACTGCGCATAGACAGGTCAAAAAATAACGATCGATAACAAAAAACGGTGGAGAAAGCCGGTAATAAATCGTTTAATGGAAACATTGAGGAAGATAAACAATACAACATACTGTCAAAACTATTGGGCATTGTATTTTTACTTATATATGCAACATTCTACTTACGAATGCGACACACGTGAGCAATGGTATGGAATTAAGTATCTTTATTTAAATTGCGCATCGTTAGACTATAGCTTAGATCATAATTTGTTGTTCATCCAGTAAACTGGTGAACGGTTTGAAGTTCGAATTCAAGAACGAGACAGTAAATGTGCATCGCTTTGATGAGTTCAAACAATACGGAAACATTTTTCGAATTCGCGCTTAATAGGATGAGGCATGAGTGATGTGCAGACGTAAACGTTTAACACATCCTCAAGTGTTATCTTGAAGCAACTTCAAAACAAGAATGCTGCTGACTTTATGTTGTGAATAAACTACATTTTGAATTCAATGAGGCTATTCCTATATGAAAGATAGTTCAACATATTGAAGTGCTAAATTGCAAATTATTATTGAACAGTTGGGGTCGTAAAAGCTCATGGTCATGTGAAATGTTGTATCACCATTGTCGGGAATGATCAGCTCAAGTTAATGAACAAAGAACGCGACCAACTCACGGTATTACCCTGTGAATTTTTTTAAACAGTGAAAAGTTGAGTGGTCTCGATGGGAGTCGAACCCACCCTAGGTGATTCGAATGGGAAAAGATCGGTGCTTTCGATGTGGCCAAGCTGCTCTACTTAGAGAGTGTGGGTTTATATCCTACCGATACCGCTGAACTTCTCACAATTTCAACCAAAGACTTCAATATACCAACACCAACATTTGAACCAGGTGTTATTGACGATATTTTATTTCAGCTGCGTTCTGATCGCCCGTTTTTAGTTGTGTGTAAAATCTTGATAACTACTACTTTATGGAGGGAAAACCCATAGAATTGTCGAAAACCTGCGATTTATCACGAATCATTTTAAGAATTCCCTAGGTGCATATATCCACTGCTATCTATTTACAACATAGTCCACATAACCTTCTCTACTACAGATCCGTTCAGAGGAGTGATCTATGACTGTAAGTAACTGGTATAAGAAAGTTTATTACGCATCATAAATAGCAAACAAATTAAAATTAAATTAAGTTGATGAATATTTGCATTAGCTCATTTGGTTTTTCACAGGCACCAGGTATTTTTGATGATGTTTGGTGTGGGTTTCACTCCTTGAGAGATCGTTAATTCTCCACTATTGGAATGCGTTTAAATGCAGTGGAAATGTGTGTGATAACCGACAAAGAGCACTGGACAGCTGTTTCGCCCTGTTTGGGACTCGTCAGCAGTGCGTGCGTATTGTGTCCCTGTCGGGACTCTGAACCGCGATCAGTCGGGTCGGAACTTCAAACCCTTACTCCTGAGATACGCGATCGACGGTCATCACTCTGTGCGAATGGCTCAATCTATTTCGGGTTTGAGATCCTGACACGAATGTTCGTGGTTCGAGTCCGGACAGGGACAAAAAAAGTATGCACTTTTGATGAGTCCCAAACAGGACAAAACAGCTGTCCAATGCTCTTTGTTGCCTATCACAAACATTTCCATCGCATTCAAATTAAATTAAACTTTCGCTGGTTTGAGGAATATTATTATTGGTAGGGAACGTAAAACAGAGTCTTTTTTTGTTTTCCAAACGTGGTGCGTGAAATTCTGTGCGATGAAGTGAAACTTCGGTTAATCCAGATTGTTTCTGTTTTATGCGGTTTCGCCTCATTGAGAATTTTAAGCAGAAAATGGGAACATCAAGCAGTGTCAAATTATTAGGAAACGAATCAAAAAAATTGAATAAGACCATCAAAATAACGGTTACACGTTTCTACTTAAGCAGATGTTTTGCCACAAGGTGATTTTAGGGGCTAGCTTTAGATTACTGTTTGCCTCAATACGGGGCACACTTAGGCAAGCGGATAATGATTATCGTTCAAACAGAGCTCCCAGAGTATGAATCGAGTAGAAATGAGTGACTGAGCACTACTTATATCCCGGCAAATAGTTTCTTTTGGTTTTACAAATTTTAACAAGCTTACATCAACTATTTCAGGTTGGTCTCGTCAAAGCGCTTAGAACAGTGGCTTAGATAACGGTCTGACCAAATACATTTCTTACAAACCCGTTTTCGGGGAATCAATACTATGTTGTATCTAACCCCCTATCCCAATTGTGGTTAAATGTTTTGTTTTTTTTGCAGTAATTAGCGCGGTCAATCAAATGATAGGTAAGAAAAAACTTGAAATGTACTCTTTACTATTGCTGGCAACGTGAACGAAAAAAAAATAATTTATGCAATACGGGGTTAAAAACAAAGAAAAAACACGAGAATGCAAACGAAATGATGTTTTTTCCGCAAACACCACAAAATTATGAACTCAGAATCGGTTTTACGCCGACACTCGGTCTTGTAGCTTAACTTCCATAGTTTTGTTGCATCGTTTCACACCCTGGCCGCGTCGCTTCTAAGTCCGACTGAGTTTGCTGTGTACTTCACCGAACCCCGATTAGCAAAACCTTTTGGGTTGGAAATAAACTGAATCCAGCGCGCCCCATTCCAGGCTGACTGTTCTTTTTGAGCGATCCTGGGGCCTATAATCACCATACGGTTACATACATAACCTATCAGAGCCTTAGGTGGTTTGACACTCTAAGTCCAGGGGCTTGGGTTGCCGGTTTCCGTCACTGAACAGCAGTTCCTCATCACTATGGGGTTCGCCCCGTCTGCTATTCATCAGACTTAGGTATGTAATACAAAACTGCAGTACCTGCAGGTACTGAGTTCTAGTCTGGTCACAGTGATCCATATTTCCCATTTCTCTATTGCCCCTGACAGCCTTTTCTGGGCGGCAGCTCCCTGACTGAAACCTGATTGTACATTTACTTGTTCACCGCTATTGAAAATCATTATTATATTATGTTTGCTGATGTTCTGAGGCATAATAGTATACATTTCAATCAGCGGAGTTGCGAGTTGCAACGATGTCGAGTAGATGCGTCAGCCAATATTCGATGGATTGTCATAAAACATTTTCGCCAATATATTTGATGCAAGTAAAATTTTCTTATTTTGTTTGTAGCCACACCTCCGCCACTCAAAAGCTCGGGAATTCCGGAGAAAAGTATGTTTTTTTTCAAAACATTGTTCTATTTGCCGCTCGTTTCTATTCAACTTCAGATTACCATTGGGAAATTTTCTCAAAACAGTGCTGTGAAATTAACATGTAACGTGCGATAGGCACTCACCGGCTTCTTTTTCGAGGCATTTCACATCTTTGGAAGTATTTAGGCCTACAATTTGATAATAGACAGACAACAGACCCAGGTTCAGAGCAAGAATTCTTTCACATAGATAGTTTCTTTTCAGTTCAAAGGCCTCTCTTCCGCGGGAAATGAGTCAAAAGTTACAAAAAGAAGCGATCAATTGTGTACCAAGAACAGAATTCAGTTGAACTAGGTGGAACAACGATGTGTCACTTGATTTCTAAGTACAGTTTATCATTAGCCTTCAATCACAGAAATGTAACCAAGGCTGATCTATGTTGGTTCCCAGGTAACGGAGTCTTGATAGCTCGGAACTAAAGGAAAATTTCAGTTCAAATAAAAATGTGAATGTGGTCACTATAATTGGGATGCGTGTAGGCTTTGGGATTCACAACGTTCTGATAAAGTTATCGGAATTCCTTAACTGGGTTCATGTACAAATCAGACACGTAAAACACGGGGAATTGAGGTTGTTGTGTCTCAGGGTCAGTAGTTAGTTAAGTACACGGTAAATTAAGCAGTACGTTCATTGTAGGTTGCACACATAGCCGGCTCAAAGACCGATGAGCAAGCAAAAGCGGGCAACACGCAGGCAGGAAGGCCAATAAATGGCTCAAGCGTCACACGACGTCCGCATGCTGACATTCAAACAGTCGACAAACCAATCAGCGAGGAAAGTTCAAAACTAACACCTGATTGGCTATATCCGATCGATACTGCAGCAGAGTCAGTTCGCATGACGTGAATGCGTGTGTGTGTGTGTGTGTGTGTGTGTGTGTGTGTGTGTGCGAGCTGATAGCATCTAGCCATCCCATTGATCAGCCAATCAATCCGACCACAGGCAAGCGGGACAAATTTACCAGTCACTAGTAGGCCACAACAGAGGGCAACAACTATCACATGATATCAGCTACCCTGATCAAGCAGCACAATGACATAATGTTATCACACTCCCGGGATTGGTATAACTGAAACACGAAATAAACGGTCAATCCACAGTAGTTTATGTTGATGCTATTACGAATGGGAAAATCGATCGAAGCTCATGGCATGGCCCAAAATAAATTTGAATATCTGATAATTTTGAATAACCCATTTTTGCAAGCTTGTTGAGGGCCACGAACCTCGCTCGTCTCCGCACAAGCCTCTGGTGTTATGACTCTGGTGGTAACATTCACAAGCTGAAAATAAAAAGCAGCCTGATCAGCTGCCCGGTGACCGAGGGGGTAGAACGGTTGCGCTCCACAAATGAGGTCCTGGGTTCCATCCTGGGTTGGGCCACCGGATTCGCACCGCTGATAAGACACAACCAGGTCGAAACGGCTGTCCAGTGTGTCCTAGCTGTTCACTTCTCGTTTCGTTTGCTATATTCTAGATAAATTTCCCTTTCAAATTGAATCAAATACTTCATTAATCGTATGAAAGGTGAATAACTGATATGCTTTTTGCAAATCCCAAATCTATCTCCGGTTTCTATTTCGGTCACGTAACTCATTGACTAAAAGCACAATTGATAATTTGCATGTTTCTTCCATTTCTCCCTTCAGTGGGGAAGCTGTGTAAGTCATCTGGAATATTTCAAGATTGTTTTCAAAAATTTATAATCGGTTTTTCAAAATGTGCACGCAGGTGTCAGTACTTATCGGATATATTGAAATTACGGGCGCAGTTACACCTGGAATTCTGTTGCTATCAACTCTGCATCTCTGTTGAAGCTCAGTTTCCCTGAGAAAAGCATCTGTTTATTAGTGTTTCCTTGCTGTGTGTTGTCTTCAGTGATAGTCAGTCAGTCAGATTTCCTTGACAAAGATATCTTTCATGTTTTTATACCAATCCACGAGGTTACCATAACAAATTCTCCGAGATGCAACTTCGCTGGGAAACGAATCGATTTGTCAGTGTTTCTGTAACTGAAACCTTGCTAACCGATGATATTCTTGACTCGGAATTGGGCCTATCAGAAATGTCACTGCTTAGACATAATCGTCCTTTAGTGTGAACAGCTTGATATTCCCGAGGCAACTCTCGATTTGTTATGATTTTCACTAAGACTTCTTAATAACAATTCATGTATACTCGATGTCATGTACCGACCACCGGTATCCTCAGACTCAGCCCACTAAATTCTATTGCAAACCATGACGAATGCTTTATCACTAATTTCTAACCATATTATCATAATGGGTGGTTTCAACTGTCCCAATTTTATAGAAATGAGAACTTCGCGCCAGCAACTCAATAGATAATTATCTCAGTTCACTGGCCCACACCCATCGTACAACCATGTAACCCAACCCACCAGATTTGAAGCAGGTCACGTACCATCAACACTGGATTTAGTGCTGACTAACGATGAGCTTATGGTAGAATCTGTCAATCTCACGTCTCCACTAGGACGTAATGATCATGTCGTACTGAAGTTTAATTATAAAGGCTTCGACTCTACCGGAACAGAAGCACTTGTGTCATCCTAGACTACAAAAGTTGGATCGAGGAGTTTCTCTAACAACAAACCATCTAATTTCGTGTTTGTGATTCATTATATGAGCCCATTACCGTTTCCTCAAAGATCCATACTGGGTCCTCGTCTATTTTGCATTTATAACGACCTGCAGCATGTCCTCGGACATAATATACTACTATTTGCGGATAACACTAAGTTCTGCAGAACTACCACAAATCCAGCCGGTTATATAGCACTCGAACAAACAATTAGTGTAACCCACCGACGGTCAATCGTCAAGGGCATCGAGTTCAATGTTTCCAAGTGCACAAGACTCGGTTCGACTATGTTCTGTGGAACCAAACACTACAGCATGCCACCGATGAAAGGGATTTGGGATTTTTGTTACAGGAGGACGNCGGAGGATGTTTTACGAACTGTGTCAGAGCATCATCCATGGCTCTAAAGCAAGTTGAACTACTCAGAAAGCTTTCGGGTAGTTCGAAAAAGGACTTTTACCATGCATGCTATCGACTTTCGTTCGGTCACACACGGAGTACACCGTTCAAGTATGGAATCCATGGTTAACTAGCGACCAGAAGGCTCTTAAATGTCCTCAAACGTTGGCAACAAAATTGATAAAATGTCTGTGTAACAAGACATACTCTGAAAGACTGCAAATATTGGGCTTTACTCATCGCAACACCGCAGACTTCAAAGGACCTAATCTTGACATCACATACTGCATCAACCCAACCACCCTTGCCATACTATGCTGACTCTATCTCGAAATGATCACTTCAGGGAACATCCAC
>UZAN01039671.1:90983-105304 GCA_900618425.1 Echinostoma caproni
TCAGGGAACATCCACTAAAGTTAGAAACCCGGAACAGCCACCTTGATTGCCGGTATCACTCGTTTGCAGTCACAGCGTGCAGCCTGTGGAATTCTCTACCATCTGATATAATCTGTGCTCCTACAGTTGAACTATTTAAGTCGCAACTTGATAAAGCATTAGACTACTTAACATTTTGACATCCGTGAGTGATCATGCATAATAATAGTATTATTTTCTCTATGTGAAGTTATGAAGCATATTCTGCAAAAATCACAAGCTTTAGGTTAGACTTTGAATTCTAATCTACCGAGCAATGCACAATGATTGGCCATTTTGTCTATATAAATTGATCACCAAAACACAGAACGGGAACACAGATTCACGAGATAGTGAATGCAAATACATCTCAAGTGAACAAACCGTTCCAAATCCCTCTTTCTGCAGGCCCAGGATGCGTTGCTCTTGGTCAAGGTAAGGACTGTGCCTTTTAGCAATGAAATTCAATAAATGGAGGTGGCACACTCGGCTGGAACGGATTGCCCGTTTTTCGTTTATATCATAGTTACAAATATTTGTGATGATTTTCGCCATGTTTGCAGTTTTAACACGGGTGCTGTAACTATATAATAGACACTTCTGATGTTTCTCTTTTCAAACACTATATTTGGAGAGTTATGTTGAACAATTACGGTTGACCAATATACCCTTCACCAGTCTGACAGGTGACCAAAACCGTTGTGCTTTTCTATTACATTTAATAATGATAACGAGCATCAATGCCCACTGACATTACATCAACGCAGGAGTTGACGCCACCAGGATGGAAAACTTTATAAGAGTAATATGTGTGTGCAGCGATTTGCATCATGATTGAGTGCCGACGTTTCGGTTGCCGTGCGTAATCTTTCTCAAGGTGAGGATCGATCGTTAAATTGCCTTGATAAAGTTTATCTACCGTAAACAAAACTTCGACTTATTTTCACCTGTACTGACATCGCTGTGTTTTAACAATGATAACTTATATACGACATATCAAATGGCGCATTGATTTTTCAATACAAACAAATAAGTTGTTCTGATCTGATACTACAAAAGATGGAGCTCTCACTGGATCTACATCCCACAAACCAACACGAACGGGACAGTTTCTGAACTCCGGAGGCTTCTGTCTAAATCAATATCACTGAGTGTTAATTGAAGGTTTTTTTTATCTAGGATTAAAATTGATTACGAAATGATATTCGGTTGACTGAGGAACATTGGATATCATGAGAAGTTTATTTCCCAGTAGAGAAATGTAACAGAAAAAAGAGACGAGAGATATGGCGTGTCACATTACTGTTTAAAGTGATCAAAAATCGAATCGAACACGAGGTTGTTTCAAACAAACTCGCTCAAGAACTTACTGCTCCGCTTCGATATTCATTCTTCATGAAAACAGATGAATGGATGTTGAACCGAACTTGATAAAGACGGACCCCAAGTTACCTCCTGGTACATTTACCTTTTTCAATATTTTCTGATTATACACCCTTGTGTGATCAACAGCAGACGGGATAAACTCTATAGTTATGAAAACCTGCTGTCCAATAATCGAAACCGGTAACCTAAGTACCAGGACTTGGACTGGAGAACCATGCACATGAGGCTCCAATAGATTTGGCGCATTATTTAACCGGGCGACAGTAGGTTTGTCGGTAGTAGGTATATCGGAATAGCTGAGAAGCGATAGTAAACCGGGGTCTCAGGACTGGCCTTGAGAAATTTTGCATTAAATGATTCAAACATGCCCTCCAGATGTATTTCCTGTCATCGTCTGAACTACAAAGCGTGCATCAACNATCAACCAAAAGGAAACGTAGCACGTATTAAGCCAACAGAATACTGGACAGTTGTTACGATTTGCTGAGACCGTAGACATTTAACTTCACAAAACAAATATCTGCAAACAACTACACTGTGTGGCTGGCTAGTCTTCCCTCGACGTGATTCCGCTCATTAAGCGCGTTCCCTCACCTCTTGCATGTACCCATCCGAGGTGTAACTAGTAACCTTTGGTCTGTACCCCCGTTTTGCCTGGTAGATCGGTTTTGATCATTAACTATTTAGACCATTCTTTCAATCACTTTAGCTGCAATCACGTGAAACAATCTAGGATTTATCTATCAAGTTTTGATAGCTACAACGGTTTAAAGAACAACAACAGTCATAATAGAGTACATGGGATAGATTACGCTGGAAGCGGATTCTGGTCCTATTTGACAACCTCTATGTATTCACCACAAATGGTGGTTCCTATGCACTCTATACGTCTTTTTCTCAACCAGTGTAAACATGTCTTCACTAAGAATAAAATCCTTGTGCGATATGTGCTGGAAGCTCCTTGATTGGTGGCTTCTCCTTTCCTTAAAAATGTATCATTATATATTTAATAAAAGCGGTAAAAAGAAAACAACAGAAAAAAATAATCAATTGCTGCAAAACAATGTTTTGCCTTCCAATTTGTGTTCTATGATCTGAATTATATACTGAATGAAAACTGCAGTGAGGTGCAGAGCATCTGTTTAAATTTGTGGCCTGCCTTCACAACTATTTGGTCATTATATCATAGTGCTTATGATGAGGTAATACAAAATATAATTGGTATGAATTTTTTAATATTTATCCAAATAATAATACGAAAATATTATCTATGTTATATTGACCTATTTTCCTTTGATATTCAAGACACTATCACAAACAATAAAATAGCTCGAATCATTGAACCCAAAGTATAATTTTAAATGTTTAGGCAGTGCAAGAAGACCCCTGAAGACAATCGGTGCTTTATGTTAGGAGTGTTCAAAGTCCAGTAGCCTCGGAGGGATTTGAACCCACGCACAAACGCCGCCTACGCCGTTGTACAGCACACAGCCTCATAACTCAGCTGGTAGAGCGTGCGTTGTACAAGAGAGTAGGCGCTATCAAGCGTGGGTTCAAACTCCTCCGAGACCACTGGACTTTTAAAAAACCCAAGTAAAACTTTACTCCACCTAAACAAGCATTTTCCCAATCGGTGCTTTATCAGCCAATACAATGTGGAAGTGTTATAAGCCTTCGTTTGACGGTAAAAAATGTTATGGCAACGTGATTGTTTGTTTTTTAATCGCTTCGTTCAGTAGAGAGAAATGATTAAATACCAACTTACTTTTTATCTATTCTTTCAAAAGTATATTCGCTTGTCAGTCACTTGAGAGGTGAGTGTATCAAGGTGTTTGAAGGGCACAATTTTCACACATCTAACTATAATGGTTTTTCATTGCAAGCATCCCTATTAAGAAACCGTTGTGATCCACGTCAGATTATTTGGGGAAGATGCCACGAGTGTCTACGAGTGACTACGAGTGTCTCAAATTGTAGATTAAATGTCAAAAGCTCCCGTTTCTTTTCAATCCTATTTTCGTTTATTTCTCGCCACGAGGTTTTCCGGCATATAGTGTTCATGGTTTTCCGCTGGGGTTATGGGAATTCACAGCATCATTCATCTGAATTCGGCGAGTGTGGTGGAAAATTAGAGATGATGTATTAGCAGATGAGATATATTAACAGATATGCAAAACAATCCTTCACTGTAGTGTAATCACGGTAGTGTAATCGATTATCTAGGTACTTTCGGTACCTGTTGTATGTGTACTGTGAATAAACTGCTGCGATCTTCACTCAATGCCCCTGATATGGTCACGATGGCTCCATGCTCTTAGCTCAGGCATTTGGTCGTTTCCCCTCCGGTCCAAAGTGAAGTCGACCAATCCTGTGGGGCACGGCAGGAGGATGCTGAATGTGATTGTTGAAGAGGAATGCCGTAGCTCGGCTCAAACAATGTACTTATTAATTCGAATATAACGGGTGCGTGTGCATCATGGTACGACCATACTTCACCGCAGAAACAAAATTACCCCTGACCATTTAATTACGATTCAAGCCATTTACAGACATGTACACGTTGAAGTCTAACTGGGCAAATAATCTTGCACATCCACAAATGATGGCGGACCGATACGAAACGCCCGTCCCCCGAGCTAAGTTTACCTGAGGAAAATCATACTACTAATGAGTGAAATAACTGTTTTCGCAAAAAAGACATCTATACCACAATATATGATAATAATCTGTTATTATTATTGTACCTCTGAAAATAATATTATATGCAATAGTAATACAAAATACTTATTAATAATAAGGAATATAATAATAGTGAGATAATAAAAATAATTAACCAAAAATTAGCAATGATAAAGTTGTAACTCACGTTACCCGTGCGAACCCACCCTATCAAAATGATAAATTTGTTTTCGTCCAACTGTTCCCAAATAATATCTCTTCACTTTCTTCCCGGAGATGAGACCCATCTAACAGGATTTCAAGGTCACAACTTAAAACAAACTTAAACAAAGTTTCAGGTCGGAGCTGTTTGGTATCAGCCGGCCAACAGTTGTAAGGCGAAGTGACAAAGACAATGAACCATTGACCAAGTAGCGGTTGTATTCGTCGCACTGCATGATTCAGTTCGAATTATGTGCAGGACCAAAAGGCCGGGAACACTGCAGACACCGTCTCACCCTTATCGATCTGTCCACATCAAACGTACGGTTTAAATTTCCACGACAAAGTCAATCTACATGTGTGTTTGATGCTCAAGTCCTATTGGTCAAGCATTTAACTAATTCATCTTTTTCATCAACTTTTCCTACAGTTGAAGCGAGATAGTTGAAAGAGAGTAAACGGTTATTTCATGATAAAATGATCACGTTAAGCAAGTGATATCAAATATCGATATCAGCATTCTATTGAAGGAAGATGAGCACATCAGTGCCCGCAGTTTGTTTTCGATCCAAGGTAGCAGAGCAATCATTGTGTGATGCACCCAGCTTTATGAGTTTCTCGCCGTCCGAAATGCGATATTTCAAACCACAATGGCAACATTACACCAATGTAATGGCCTAAGGTGACATTCAACCAAATCTATATATTGCCTAATGCATTTTCCAAGACGTCTCATTCACTTTGCATTTATCGTAATTCTCAAACAGCTATGGCAGCGTGTGGCGACATGAGTGAGTGTGAACTTTGATGCAATCCCGAAAACGTTTCAAGTAAATTAGTCATTGCCTAATGTGTGTTTCTATCATCATTCATTGAGAGGTAGAAAAACGTATAGCCAGAATTGATATCGCTGAAATGTTGATAATGAGTGAAGGGTAAGGCAGATGCACGGGATGCTGATGTATGTTTTTAATCATATTACATTTTCCGGAAACTAGATTTGAGAGCTTCTACTCACACTGTTGTGAGTAGTATCTTTGATATGCGCACAAAGAGTCGATCGATGGATTTTCACGACATCCGCTAGTGAAGTTGATAATGTACCTGGGCAAGTGACAAACATATTCTTCAGGTGATGAACAAAGATGAAGACCCTTTAGGCAGTCATTAAAAAAAAATGATGCAGGTACGATGTTTTGTGCTGCTTAATCTTATTTACTGCACTTACAATAAACCATTCTCCTCATTTCGTTATTCTCTTGAAGATCATGAACACTTTATTTCCTCAAACATAACCAATCATGCCATGTGGTACACACACACACGTGAATCAAACCTAGCTGATCAATTTGGTTTCTTAGAGATCATCATGGGCTGTGCGACCTGACGCATGGCTGTGGCGGCTGGTATGCGGACGTTTAGGACACGTGAATTGCTTCATCTTGGCATCAATCTCACTGAGTTGTTTAGGATGATTGTATACCCTTCAATATCACACAAAGTATTGTCCATCGGTTTCAGCCGCTGATTATTTATTACAGCCAATTCGGTAAAAGTACGCCTACTTTCACGATCCAATAGAAGATAGACTCTCACAGTTGAGCAGAAGTGCACGCTCAAATTTACTACTTTTATGATAAACTGTTCCAAGAAACCCACGATCCGCTTTTGAAGGATTATGCGGTACCTTTAGTTGCAATTGTAGTCACTATTTAATGAATGACCGATATCACCTAATTACTTGTGGTGCATCTAGAGGAAAGTCTCATGAGAATTTGGGATAAAGTACCGGCCGTGTCATGAATATATATCGATATGTATAGATAAATTTATATACATATATATATATACGTATACATATATAGCATTGATTCTTCGATGAACTGGCTTGTAGCGAGCTATCCATCTAAAATTGCCCAATGTTGACAAAACATAACCGGATACCCATGCCTGACGAGTGACAAAACCGTGAAACCAGTCGTGTGCTTCCTTGCTAATGTTATTCAACCATTCATATACTACTTATTATGAAGTATATTCATGAGAGAAAATTTTGTAATTTTGTAAAAATCGTTCCTTCTCTTGGGATGGTTTCTTTTCCATAGATTTGGACGAGCATCGGGTCGGTAAGTAAAACTTGTATCCTCACTGTTACTGAATATTGAAATTTGAATGTAATAATTTAGATTATCAAACTTGGATTAACCCATTCGATTGTTTAGAGGCACCAGGCACTCTTGAAGGTTTTCGGTGTGAGTTTCACTCCTTGGGAGTTTGTTAATTCCCCACGAGGCAATGTATTCGAATGCGATGGAATTGTTTGTGTGTAAGGCTTCGAAGTCCCGACCCGACTGACCGCGTTTCGAGTCCTGACAGGGACACAAAATGCACGCACTGCTGACGAGTCCCAACCAGGACGAAACAGCTGTCCAGTGCTCTTTGTTGGTTATTACAAACATCTCCATCGCATTTGAAAATAATAATTTTGAATAGCACTGAACGCTTTCAATTCGACTTTACAAGGACTGCTTTGTCAAACAAAAGACCCATGAGAGTTATGCTGCGAATCGTTAGTAAGCATTGGATAAAACTGCAAGTACGAAGTAGAATTTGTAATCGGTAAGAAATATTTGAGGTCAAATAAATCTGCATGAAGTATGTGTATGAGTTGCGGGAGGCGTGTTTATGAACAAGTTCACGTGATCGGCATAAAAGTAGACTGTTCTCAAACTAAAGAACCTCCACAGTCTATGTTTGAACCTTTGTCGGAGTAACGATAGAATTCCACGTTTGACCTCTTAGTAAAATATTCAATTAACCTTATAAAAGCGACAAAGTGTTTATGATTCACTGGATTTTATTGGCTGATCCCCGTGTCAGTGACTCTGTGATAATTATTGCAGAACAGACATATGAACAGCTTTTCCTCAGCCCCGGGGTTAACTATATGATGATTTCAAATTGTGTGCCGTATATACATTATCTCTGAAACCAAGCATGAGATGTGGGAGAAATGATCGAAACGTACCATATAGAATAAGCACAGCATAACTGCAAAATATTTGAAAGACTCTACGGAATGGAATTGGGTGCTGAAGAAGCCTTATGTTATATACCAAACAACTTACGGATGAGAATAATGTATTACACACTAGCAAGATTATCATTCAATATTTTTCCGGTCATGTTTTACCGACAGGGAAGTACACATAAACAAATACATGTCGTACAGAACGGAGACACATCCAGTTATTCAGTGAATGATTCGAAAGGTTCCCCCTAATTCACACGCACACCTCGGTGCAGCGAAAGGAATGTTGTCCAGAGCGTGGAATTGGATACATCGAGAACTATAGAGCTGGTACTTGGCAAAACAATTTTAGACGAACAAACGCGACAGGGCATTAATTTGGGTCTCAGATGACTGGGGATGTATTCAAAACAGGACTGGCAACCGGGCCAGGTTTTATAGTTGCATAGACACAGACAAATACATACAATAATGGTCGATACGTAACCAGTTCTGCAGTGGTGTCCAACACAATGCGGTAACATGAACAGGTGTCACATGACTGCTGACAAGATCACGTTGCAGAAAATGGACATGGCCAAATATCAGAAGGTCACGGGAGAATTCGGNGATGGGAATAAGAGATTTTGCAACTGATTACACAAAACCAAAAAACGATACAAACCGTCAGTACAAAAGCATTTTCAAATGATGTAATCCTGTCAATGTGATTACTGGTTATATTGCACCACATTTTTCCCTTTTAGACATACATGCACTACAAATGAACCGTGAGTTTATTTCATATCTAACAGTGCAATGGTTTTTCAACAGAACCTAGAAGTGATCTTTTCTTTTCTTTTTATACAATTTTTATACATTTTATTGAAACGCAATGATGCGAACTTTAGGAATTAGGGGGGCCGTGGGGGTTTATCAAAGGGCTGCCGTGCAACATACATTGAAGTAAGTCAGATGGAAGCGGTGAGATTCGAACCCACGTCTTCCAGAGTGATAATTTAGTGATGATACCACCGGGTCACCACTGCCGGTCCGGATAAGTATGCACACCCTGCGCATATCTATTTCTGTAAATCACGATCCAAGACTAGTTGTTTTTCACGGTCAACTCGGTAAGCTGAACAAAATGTGTGCTTGTCTGCGGATAATTGAGATCGCAAATTGTATAAATATCCTTCGCGTATGCATAGTTCACGTGGGCAAACGAAAATTAAACACTGGTTCCATGATGGTCACGTTATAAACAGTTCATAGCAGAAGGAGAAACCGTTGATCCACAACAGTAGGTCAACCACAGGCGAAGTAAACACACACACACACACAAACTTGATTGGATGTTTTTTTCCTTTGATTCCTCCAACTCACACTGTGACAGGAAGACTGTCTCAGCAACCACAACGGTTTGAATCTGTTTTCTCCGGTGTGATTGTAGCCCCGTTGAGAAATTAAAAGATAAGATCTTCATAGGAAATTTAGCAGCATTTGTATGTATTGTTGCCAGAACAACCCTTAGATTACTATCCATTCACTATTAGGATCAAGCGTTTCACTCTGGGAGGTCCACAGAACGGTTGTTTATCAGTGACAATCCAACATACAGATCGCATCCATTGTGCTGAGTATCGATTCAACAAATTATTCAAACCAACGGAATGTGAATCTGACCAGTAACGATGGTTGTTATTCAAAACAGTTAGTCAAATTAACCACATGCACCGACCTCTAAAGGGAACCGACATTTAATCACAATGGAATGTGTTGCGATATCTTCATTTTGAGCGTTATCTAATCCTTTTGATTAACAAAAGAAAGATAGTCATCTAACTTGCTGATACCCGCCAATCACTTCCACGGTAATTTTCTTCCGTACGTTTTCAGAGACCCTCAAAGTGCAAAACGAGACAAGTAAGTTTAAGTGCCCGAACTACCATACTTATGTTTCGCCACTCAAGTTCTCTCGTTCTTCCCAAACGGAAATACCAATAATGAAATATAACTCATCACAATGAAAAGCAAATTAGAAGAGGGGGAACACAAAACATTTACGTATCTAATGAAGCACGAAGGGCGTCTACGCTTGAGATGTTGAAATTGATAAGTAGTATGTGGAAATTTTTTATCATAACCATATTTGTACTTGTGTGGAGAAGCGGAACAAGAAAAGGTTAGCTGATCCGCAAAAGTGCAGCAAATGACAGAGTTGAACCAAAGTAAATCCATTAAGTCATCAAACGAACGGGAGGTGCTTCCCTAACAAAGTTATACAGTCAGTTCCCCTCAGAGCAGCGAAAGGATAATCTACCAGGATAGTAGAGCATCCACCAAGGAGAGTTTGGCGTCTAACGGATCCGAGCTTTAGTCACGACCACTCACCCGACACATAATGGATTGCAAAGAATGTGACAAACATAGGGACGCCTTTTGTATCTTGATCTGCCTTTAAGAGTAGCCGCCGAAACAGCTATCATTCGACTTTAAAAGCCCGATTTATGTAAACAGACCACATTTGTGGCCAGCCTCGCGCTGCCCCCTGGTGGATGTGTCACTGTTCTTTTTCTCTCCTCACCCCACCCCTGAACTGATCCCACTCCCTGCCCCCATGCTCAATCCGGTTCCAATTAGTGATCTTTAATTTTCGTACTGATTGCTTTTAACACATCAGGAGTGTATCGAAAAATCAATGCGCTATGAGTTGTTTTTTTTTGCAAATGTTATAAAATTACTAACCCGTCCTCAGAAACGTCATCCACGGTAACCAAAACGTCGACAAATATAATTCCCTACCGAAATCGTTGTGTTATTAACATTATAACATTCACAATTTGTATTGCATGATTTCTCTTCCCCGTGTGTTTTTCACCCCTGTCAGTTTTTTAACCCAACATCATCTGAATGTATGTACACTGCGGATGAGATTACCACGAAAGAGTTCAATTCAACACATCCTGTGATCCTGTGATGCTTCTTCCCGCTCTCATGCAGATATGGAGCATTTAAGATGTACTCCACAGCCACTAATCAGTTCCATCATTCGACAAATTTGGGTCTTTAGAATGATCCGAATGAAATGCAAAATACTTTGGATTTATTTCGAAAGCAATCAAATTGTCTTAAAGAATAAATGGAAAATGAAGGATTTGATTGATTGGGACAAATGTTAGGCAGCTATGTCATTTGGTCAAATTGCTACTCGTCTAGAGCGTACACTCGAGAACTTTCAAACAAACGGTGTACAAGCAGCTTGCTTGGAGTGATGTTTTGGTTTTTTGCAATTTTTTTCAGGTTTGCCTAGTTACGCTTGAAAGTATCCGAGCAGAAATAACCAGTTTAGACATAATTCGCAAACCAAAAAGTAAAATAACAGGGAAATTGCTTTTCTTTTTCACATGCAAGCAAGTCATCTTCGTTTTCATAGGAACTCAATCCATACGCTTCAAAAACGGTGCCTAAATTCGCACATAGTTTGGAAACATTGGGACACCGACTCCATCAACTAGCATAAATTTAATCTGTCTTATCAGTAAAATCCTATGAATCATTGCACACAAAATAAAGAATAACGAGAGTAGAAGATGAATGCATCGTGAAACAATAAGAGAAGTAACATAGTAAGGTGAACTTACATTTCAGTCTCCTTGACTGACGCCTTGACGCCGAGTTTGCACCTGCACCTCAAAAAACGATAGTTTTCAAGTTGATTATCACAAAACAATTGCGTCTAAAATTATTCATCAATTAAAGCTATGCCCATGTGCTTGATGATAGAATGTATGTAAATCGGAACGTATTTATACGAATTCGAAAGAGAAGTTGAGGTCTAAATCGCCCATATATTGGCGCTCCGTACTCCATCATCTTTATTTATTGTACTCATCAGGAAAAGCAGTTGGTAAGTCAACGCCGTTCTGAATGAATGATGGCAAGATAAAAACAACCAGATAGATGAACTTGCATCTAAACCCAATTGTTATATTGTTATTCTCAAATGCTTGTTTCAATAGATTCTCGACGTAGTCGGAGTTTGTTTTTAGACTGAAATTCGTCTTACTTGAGAAATACTAAATGTAAACTGCTAATTAAAACGACGACATGGTATGGATGGATACATCACGCCCATCGTGCTCCCTTGCGTCCACCGACTGGTCGGAATCTCGATCCCAATAAATACAACTCTCTTTTTCGTGAATCTAGTCTATCAGTCAGACATCAAAGTCCAAAGAAGCGTCAACAGAAGTTATTGTTCCTCATTGAAAACTTCTCGTATCGTAAAAATCATTTCTTCAAGCCGCTTTTTTAGTCATAAATGGACATATTTGCGCTGCAAGTAACAGACTATCCGAATGTTTTCACTGCAATCTTTCTCAAATTCTCCAAGAACCGTTAGACTGAAAACCCGCATTTATTTATGGTCACCTTAAACACTAAGCGTCACTTATCATCACTGAGTTACCTCAAATCCTTCACTAATCTTGTGTAATTCCACGTGAGAAATACGGTAAATTGATCATTATTAGTATCATTATCCTGTTTGATTGGGTAAGCAATCATGCAGTGAACTGGGCAGTATGCTTATTTGTCGTAGCCAGTCTGTAAGCCGGTGTGCTAGCACGGGGGCACAAACACGTAAACGGTCAGTTAGGCAGTCAGGCAGGCAGGCAGGCTGGCTGGCTGGCTGGCTGGCTGGCTGGCTGGCTGGCTGGCTGGCCGGCTGGCTGGCTGGCTGGCTGGTTGGCTGGCTGGCTGGCTGGCTGGCAACTGGTTCAAGTATCACATAACATCCGAATACGGTCAAAGCAAGCGGTCAAACATTAGGCGAATCAATCAGCACGGGTAGTTTAGAACTAGCGTTTGACTGATTGAAGTCAATCGATATTGTAATTGAGTTCGTTCGTATAGAATCAGTGCTTGCGTGTGTGGTAGCAGGCATTATCAGCCAGTCAATCAAGCCGACCACAGTCATCCATAACAAATATATCAGTCCATTGTGGGTCAAAACATAGATTACGATGCTGCTGCTGATGATGATGACTCAATCGATGATAAAAATAGTCATTCAATCATTAGAATACCACTACATACAACTGGAATAAGGGTACAGATCTGGACACTGAATCAGTTGCCAATCTTCAGATCTCATGAAGTGCAATAATTGAATGGAATGAAGATGGTTCTTCAGCACTAGCAAAGTCATTGACATAGGTCACAATGGATAAAAAACTAGTTGGTTAGTTGCACTAGAACACATTGTTCAACAATGAGAGTTCTAAATTCTCAGTTATCGCGAGTTTTACGATTATGTAAACCACAATACGAAACATATGGCGCACCGTTTGTAAATAAAATAACTAACCCTGAATATCCATACTTTTTGAACAGACCATTTGCAATCTCATGTAACGAGTTCATTCTCTTGAGGTGCGTTGTTTTACCAAGTCCACAATTCAAGGTTGACGAAATCATATCCAGTCAAAAATTGCCTTATTACACGATTTGGCGCACATTCGGGGGCCAAACATTTCACAAGAGCACGTGCAAATATACTAAGTTCCACGGAGTAAACTCAAACCAGTGGAAAAATCAGCCCAANAGTCAGCTGGTGAAGTAACTGTGGAAGAGTAATACACTTTGGTGCCTACTTGAACATATTTGAATGTGGAGTGAGTAGAAGAGATTGGAACACATTCAGATGATGCGGATTTAAACGGGTAACAATATTTGCACTGTATTTTGTGAGCCAATGTATCACAGGCCTTGGTATGTAGAGAGACTGCGCGACAGAGTGAATGAGTTTTTGGCAAATTATAATACATGGATAAATTTCTTTGTGACATGCATATCACCATTATCTTTTGTAATAAAGCAGGAAAAATCACTGAGAGTAAGATACAGGCACGGATAAACTGTGCTTATCAGATGGGAGGGAAGGGACAATTGCTTAAGGCGTAGGCCAAAAAAGAAGACCTTCTGGTGTTTGCAAGGACATTGCTGATATGCTCAGATCAAGCAAGATAATGATCGAGATGAACACTCAAGTATTTAACTGATGTTACCCCAGAGACTGAGGAGTGGCATCATTAGATGATGGCTGGCACGTGTCAAAAGAGAGAATCATGTTTACGTAATCCTAAAGGGAGAAAATAAAGCATCAACACATTAAGATGGCCTCATGGAAAGGCCATGTGCAGAAAGCTACTCTACAGGTTGTGAGATACCAAGAAAGGAAAGTAAGGAGAACATAGTGCTTGAGATAGGCTAAACCAAAGATCCAGTTGTCAGTCAAGAGTCATTGCAAACAGTCATAAAAGCTAGATAAGTAGAATCAGACGACTGTGCCACTGTAGCACGTAAACTGTTTCGGAAAGGAAACGTAGTGGATGGACTCCATGCTTTGTTCGAATAGAAAGAAGCTGAACTCCATCAGCATTTCTAAATGCATCATTTTTGTCTGGAAAGCAAATTCCGACAGTTTTGCATTTAGTTTGCGAGCAATGGCAAAGTAAAATGCACTAGGAAAGCTGAAGCGTCAAGGATAGATCGTATACAACAACATATTTATTATTAATTATTATTATTTAAATTTATTTTTGAGGGTTGCACTTCTCATAGTTCTGTCGAATCGGTCACCCACAGAAAGGTGCGAAATACTAGATGGGACGGTGACATTCCATTCTTCCTTTGTATTTTCATTTTACTTCCTTTTATCGAATACACAAAGATACGATTCTTAGGGAGGAAAAGCAGCCAATCAAAAGGCTGCCATTCAACACACTAAGGGGGAAATCAGACGATGGTGGTGAGATTCGATCACACATCCCCGGGGTGAACTTATCATTGGGACATCACCCCCCACCCCCGACCCCGGGAGTAACAGAAGAATCAAAAAGATTCGACAGTTTTCTCGGGAGCAGTTTTTTTTTTTTTTTGAAACAATGTGTTGATCATAAGCGAAATTTAGACGACGAACTTTAATCCTAATGGACTTGAATACCTTCTTCATCAAATGGTG
>UZAN01039672.1:13493-28472 GCA_900618425.1 Echinostoma caproni
ACAGTGAAGAATCCGGTCAGTTTGGAATCACGAAATAAGTAATAATTAAATGTAACTTTTAATTATACATTGTAACCTTAAGAATAGAAATCCCCTACATTCAATTTACACGTACTCAAAAACTAATTACTGACAGGTTTCTTCCTTCTACGTTACGGCGAACTCAAGTGACGTTCAATAGCCTTACATGTCCGGGAAACGAACAGGTAAATTCCCTACCACTAAAACTAGCATTCACAACTGATAACGAATTCTTAAATGCAACTCTGTTTCTCATTTAAGACATAATGGGACTTTGCAATATTCAGCCTAACAGATGAGGCATAACAACATGAGCAATAATCGACTGGCAGTGGACCAGTAGTGAAATACGATCGGTGAGTTAACTTGAAATTACAGAAGCATCCTATACATGTCAAAATCCTGTTGATAATTCTATTTGCCGCAAGCTCAGACTAAGCTCAATAAGACCATATTTTCAAATGTAGATATAGCAGAATTGATGTAAATTACTGCCTAAATAAAGCTTAAATAAATCGTAACTGCAACTGACGGGGAAATTAAGTAGTATTGTTTGTTTAACCTCTATGTATACAATTTTAAACTATAGACCTTTCTGATTTGTGTCAATGTTCGAAAAAAACTTAAACACTATTATCACAACAGTTAAAGAAATGATGTTTGTGTTGGAAAGTGTTGTTTTCATTGATCGTTTGTTTTACTGCATCAATTGTTTTTATGATTAGTCCATATGGGATTTTAATTTTGNGAACAATCTGATTAGTTCAGGGTTATATACACCTGTTATTCCCTTCCCAAGTGTGATTTGTGTCCCGTGGACTAGAGCAAATAAATCGAAAGCATTTCCTAAAGAATCGACGTTTGACAAGGTTGATAAGTATAGTTTTACTCAAAATAAAACGTTTAATAAGATCACTTTTCTCAAATAAACATCACAGAATATATTCGATAACTCGCATTCATATCACGGGCCTGCATCACTCAAGCCCAAGATGATTATGATGAGACTCTAGATTGAAAAGGCCGGATAAATGATAGACTATGTGTTCCATCCGCAACTGACTTTCTTAAAGATTTCGACTTTGATTAGACGGTCTAATTCATGCAGTTGATTAGTATACTCCTGACCCGGATTCACCTATTTTGTAAGGACGGTCCTTCAGAGAATAACCACTTGTACGGATGATGATTTCAGATCCATACCTGGGGCTGGTACGATTTCACGAGCCGCTGTTAGCATTTCATCCATTTTCGGTTCTGTGGAAATTCTGAAAACAGCGGTAAAACTACTATGCGAGAATTGTACCTTACGTGCCTTGGCCTCTACTGGATTATCATTATAGGAATGAATTATCTCTTACCGTTATCTAGTCAGAAGATGTCTTGAACCAAGCTGCATGCGCACACAGTGACATACAAAACCTTGAACACGTGCGGGTTGCGACGCACATTCAACTTTGTACTACTTACTTTATTACGGCAGGCTCCATGGAAAGGATAAACCGGCTCCAGATATGATCATGATCGTGGTCATGGAGTTCCTTGGGAGTTTGGTACGAGAGACGTCCCCAGCGTCACTCGGCGTTTTTTTCATTTTGAGGGCGCACATCTAGCCTTTGCACAATCAAGTGCGACCTGCAAAGCAGCTAAAGTAATCCCTCGCCTCGGAAGTGAGGGGGTCAACGACTTTAGTTTTAAAAGGTCATTCACATCGACCTTGGTCGCGACACTCCCATTGGGCTTATGCGGCTTTTAAACATGAGCCAAGTGACCTACCTGAAACCTACCAAACCCTGGTAGTGTCACTACTGTTTGTTCGCGACTGTTTATTTGTTGCAGTGTGTCACAACTTATTCACAGCTAACCTTCCTCACTGAAGGTATCCCCCTATCCACAACCAGAGGAAGCGCCTAGTAGCATTCATCTCTGCTCAAAGCGAGGGTATTCACGCACAGTCTGTATCACCATCTCTCCTGTTGCAAAGTTTTACTTAGGTCTTTTCTGGGGACCCGGATGCTTTGAAACTAGAACAAGGGAAGTATTGGGTTAAGTAAGAATCGGAGTCGAAAAGACAACGTTAAAACGGTTTCCAGTTGACATTCGATTATGTGTTGTTAGGAGACAGAGTATCCATACGATACTTGAACTTTGTTCGGATAGGAAAATTTTAGTTTCCTTTTTCGTGCATATGCTCAAAATGTTTCAACTCATTTACACTTTTATTCTCTATCGTTTTATTAAATACACAATCATACAGCTTTCAGGAATGAGGAAGAAGTCGTTCAAAGAGCTATCATGCAACACAGAAATGGAGGCTTTGATGGAATCCGAACACATGTATTTTGGGGTGATATTTTGGTGACATTATCACGGGGCCACCATCTGCCGGAACGTTTCTATCACTGTTAGTATGGTCTTGTGATTCCCAGACCGATAGATATTCTAAAGACAACTGTAGATATAAATAATTTGGTGGTTCAGGCTTTCACAAATTAGAGCACTTTTCATATTTCCTTTTGGTAGTTATTCCCTTCGCACTGGTGAGGCGTTAGTGGAGTGTTTGTTACACTACTCCTTCTTAAAAGTAAGATTTTCGGATGGTAAGTTTAGTGGAATAATGCCCGTAGTTATCCAACTACAGGATATCAAAGCTATATTCAATAAGAGAACACAGTGTCGTTGGAAAAACTGCAGGACGACTGAAGTGCTATAGTGCGGTAATCAGTATAGTATTGAATATCGGAATACGAGAACCCGAACGCTAATGCTCAGAAGTGGACTGGCTCCAACCCGAATTGCGGATACACGAGGAATTGGTGGCAGCAAATGCTTATGTTTACTGATAGGATTAGAGAATATTTTATATAAGGTAATAGGCCATATCATTGTTAGAACGCCCGTCCTCCAATCACGTAACCGTTTGCACCGACGCATCATATGTACTAACTCGGATGTCATGTTCGCCCGGTGTACCATGGACCGAGCTTCCCGAACTGTGACTGGACGACATGGAGCTAAACCTGGTCGTGCTTGTAATGCGGTCACGTACGTCTGGATCACCACACATAGGCTTTCCGAGCTTGATATTTTTTGGGCAATGCTGTTTCAAAATGAGTAAACTGTCTTGTGAATGTATACTGAAACATAAAACTGCCTGCACAAATGTCAGATGAACAATGAGCTTTGATCTTCGTAAGGGATTGGGTGATAAATGAGTTAAAAATCCATATTGAGTGGCACAACCCCTTTGATGAATAATATAACAAGGAGGTTTCGTATGACACGAATGTTCCAAGGTTGTTATATCTCTTGATATGATCAAGAAATACATACCTTGAAAGTCCAGCTCAGGAAATTCCTTGACCATATTAGTTTTTGCTACCATGTAATCGTCTGATTTAACCTTGTTTCAGACTCTCAATATTCTACCATTGAATATTGTATCGTTTCAATTGCCAGACGCGTCATCATACCAGGGAGGACAAATAAATACAATATACTTACATTGATGGACCTTCCTTGGCAACATAGACAATATAAAACCCAAATTCAGTATTTAATATGGTACTTGCATATGGATAAAATCGTGCAACGATTATTTTTCGGAACTTTATCCTCTACTGCACTGTCTTCAAGTTTCTTGTAGCAAGAAGTGGATTGGCTAGAAAATTCTTGTCACAGTTAAATATATGTATAGTAGCTCGAAAGGGTCACGGCACACAAACTATTGGCAAAACGAAATTATACTATCCGAGTCATGTCTATTATCAGACTGATAGAAGTAACAAAATTAGCAGATACTATTGCTGATATGTTGTATCTCGTAGGGAGTAATACCACATCCATTCCCATAAGTACATAGATTTCACACATATTTCATTTGCCCCGCCTGGTAAACTTGCTTGAACAGCCTTTTCAGAACAGGCTCATTAATGAATCAATAATATTATTCCATGTTTTTGTAAGTGAGTTAAATGACACTCACCGTAAAACGGTCTTCGCAGAATAATTTACAATAAGTAATATGCGAATGATTCGACAAAATGTTCGTGAACGCACACGACCGGAACTGGTCCTTGCCGCTCATCAGACATGCTTATTCGATAATCTTTCAACAGCTCATTTTTATACATCCACGGAAATTTTATCAAGTAATTCCCATACTACTTTTGTATAGTAAATATATATCCTATTATATTTCATGAGATTGATGAAGGATTTGGATTGGTCACCTGGTAAAGTTTGTCATTAGACGTGTACTGAAAAGTTAAGAAGCCCTGTACAGCTGAGATGCGTGCTGAGATACTCAGTGAGTGAGAGCAATGAATGAGTCCTCGGTTCGGTCCCACGTTGGGTCTATTGTTTGGCACTGCTGACGTGACTTCACCAGGCCCAGCAGCTGTACTATGCTTCCTAGGTTTTCAGTACAACATTCATTGGCTCTTTACAAGACCGAAGTCCCCATTCATATGTTCCATTGGCACTTTCATTTCACTTTAGATATTGTCTCAAGCCTAATGGATTTTCTATTCCCTATACCAAACATCATAATTTCTCTCTTAGTGACGCAATTTGAGTCAATTCTAGGATGAAGAATCCATTTACTTCAACATGTCAACCAATGCCGTCAAGAAACAGTTCAGCTGTCACGTACTCACTCAATCACACGCACGCACGCCAACGAACCTACAAAGGCTCCTGATATGGAATAGATCGAATCAGGTTAAAGAAAACTCAAAGCCAAAAGGCGAAAGTTAAGCATGAGATTTTACATTCTGCACAGATGAGTGACACGCATCCATGTTGAAAANGCGAGATCTTGATTGCCCTGATTTGTGTTCCACAAAGTCATGCGGATGCTTTTTCTACTCGATAGATTTGCTTTACGTCTATGGACCGCATGCAGAGTTTGCCATTCGGGAAAATATACGTCACTGTTTTGGGTGGTAGGAGAAAAAGCTTTTTGTTATTCTGGTTCATACTACGAGGAAGGTGTTTTCAAAAGTTGTCAAAGTTGACTCCACACAAATACGCAGGCCAACGCACGTAGTCACGCACAGGCGGTTCCTCTGTGAGCAAATCATATGCTATAGAGCGTATATCTGAGTTGGAAAGCGCACGCACAAGAATTAAATCGGTAGCTTCTGTCTTAAGTTGAGAAACGTACCATATCTGACTTGATGCATAATGATCGATGCAAAAAGAGATTATGTGTTAAATCCGTTGGCATGACGAGGCTCTTCCTCTGCCAGTGCGTAATCTCACCGTAATGTGCAACTTTCTTGCCTTACTCATCTCTAAGCGGAGAATCAGTGTATGTCCCTGTATAAATAGCCCAGACCATTCCATGAACTGAATAACATTATGTAGATTGTTGTTTGATGTCCGCGTTGAATCATAAAATTAGTGTGCAAATGAAAACATCATGTTTATTCACTTATATTTGTACAAAAACTGAATAAAGTAACTATGTGGTACATTAGGAAATAAGTAGTACTGAACAATTTGTACCAGGACGATTGAGCAAAGGATTCAAAGTTGTGAAACGTTTATTACGTTTCAAGTAAGCCCCTAGTACTTCACTTGTTATGAAATGATTTCATGCTATTGCTCATATACTGGACCTTATCATCTGTCGTTGTCCTTCTCATGTTCGGATGCTTTTTTGCTATCAGTCGATGCAAACATGCTACGAAAAATTATATGCATTGTTTTATTCCACCCCTATTTCATATTCGTGCACCTATTCGCACAATATCCGATATAATAAGAAGCCTAAGGGAGTCGGTGGAAAATTGTCATCAAATACTTCGTTACACTGGCTGTCTTTACACTTTGCGCCAACAGGCTAGAGATCGGAGTGAATTATTAGTCCGAAACGGACTCAATTGTAACCATTTGTGCTAAGGATTTTCAATTCTACATTATATCAGAAGACTGCAAAGTGATCTGCTCTGTACGAACGCAGTTTACTTGACGAGAGCAGGATATTTCAAAAATATAACTGTAGAAGTTTCTTTACGGTGATGTTATTTGTTCAGCAACAACATTCTTTGATACATTTACCCTCCAATCCGTGTGACCTTAAGTCCCAGGGTTTCGTCACCAGCCAGGCACCTGTGTGTAACTATTGTTGTTGTAACTTTTTTCGATATAATAACTAAAGTGGTGGGGTAGTTGTTGTCTGAGGTTGGCTACTAGTGTTATAATACTACAAAGTGGTGCCTGGTCAAGGGTAGTAGTTCATTGCGGATTACAGATAGGCTATCGATAATTTGGCATACATATAACAAGATATCACATTTTAAACATGTCATCACAATCCTCAGCAGCACACAGAGTAATGAATGGAAAAGTCGGTAGTTATTAGTTGAAGTGCAGAAATTTGCCTAAAGTGGTTTTGTTCATTTTCAATCGTTGAAAGAAACGGCTTAATGCATTAAATTCCGTACTACTCACAAATCTGAGTAGTATCTCACATCACCAGTACATGCAGCAAAGCAATGCCATTTTCAATCCAAATGGTTTGTTAGGTGTTCCTTGCTCTAAAATAGTTTAACCCTCCTGATGTGCATGAAATCGGACTCATTATTCAAGTCGTACAGATACACCCTAGGGAAAGTTCGGGGAAAAAGAGCAATGCAAAATGTATCCGGAGAAGTGGCGAGAATGAAGACTACGAGTAGACAGCTCTGAAGTGGAATGTTAGCTCTGATTGGCTAATTTACAGTGTAAATAACCTTTCGCATTGGCATACACTACTGTTGTTTTGCGGAAAAAGTGACTTCCTCTTCTGGAAAAACATGTGCTATCACCCGGAGTGACTTTCAGATGGAAAAGCATCGCATATGCTCGGTGCTAAGAAAAGCATATAATAAAGCCTATGTAATTACTCGATAAATGTCGATTTTAAGAGAAATTAAGATCTTTCCATTTTTTCCAAAATGGATGCAATAAATTGAAGGGATTCTATGATTATGAGAGTAGTGTTCTTAGCTGTCTGCTGAAGGTCATACAATTTTTTTCGAGTCATGTCAATTCTCCCCACAACCTGCGCGCTCTGACATGTCTCCCGGTATGCTTCCATCAATTGTAATTGCTAAAGTAGCACAAAATAATTCCTCTAGAAGTTTATATTGATTGTTATTAGCTCAATCAGATAGATTATTATTTAAAAGTATCCTCAGATAAATCAAATTACTTTTGATACGCTCGTCAATGCGCTCATAATATCTAGGCCAGTCGGATTTCCGGTATTGGCCAAATTGACAAAGTTCGAATGATAGTCCAGACAACTTCATTTTATCAGCTTGAATAATTTTCTCACTTTCGGAATGGATAACGATGTACCAATCGATGCCCGATTTCGAACCATTTCCATAATAATCTCTCACTGACAAAAATGGAGATCTCTTTGGTTCACAATTGTGATTGAAATGAAACAAAATCTTCTGATTTGAATAACCCCTATCATTGCGAATCACGAATCGCGAGTTATCGGTTGCATGAGAATGAAATGAACTGTTCATGCTTGTGAATTTACCCCACAGACGTTACGATCCACCTATCCGCAATCCGAGCCCAATTAGCCATATTTAAACTTAGGGTGCACACATGCAGCTTTTGTGGTGCTGCCATTCCATGGCCACCCACTGAAGCATTTCTACCGAATACTCTTACAATCGCAAACAAAGACATGCACACACACACAGCCTCATCTGGGGCAAATTAATCATTCAATGGTAGTCATTGTAGACGTCTTCATCATTTGGTTTGGAGTTTTTTCTCAAGCCCATTAGGCTCGCTCATCTATGGCTTGCCAAATAACTTGCCTGCTTGCTTGCGTGTGTGTATGCGTCCTGGTGCGTGCGTACGTATGCAATTTGTTGCTGATCGGGATAATTGATAAATATTGCGCTTGTCAAACATGAGTAAAGTCGCATAGCCGAATATTCACATACCTGTGCATATCCCATTCTATGCTTTTCTGATATATTTCACGTTCAATCAGGGTGATCGCACATTACTCTACGCAAGCCACCAAGCCACGGAGTTAAATAAACTATCGGAGTAGACGTGAATAATAGAGTGCTGAAAGTTGAATGAAAGACGTAATGAAGAGGAAGGAACGAGTAATCATACATTCATTGAGATGATCCGATTCTCGACAGAATTGGGTCTGAGTTGAGAACTGCGGTCGGTCTTGGCATACACATTGTCTGTTGGATTCAACCTTGAAGAATGAGAATAAAGTTTATCGATAGCATTAGTTGTGCGAAGGAAGATCGTCTAGAGGTTGAATGTATTTGTAGACCGAGCTTTACTTAGTAGTAGGCTACATAATGCCGCTTGAATCACCGGTTCATAGGCGCGTGTACATGGGAGAGTGTCACGTGTCAGATTTAGGACCGCGTACGAACAAACGTGGGAGATAAGGGTTCTGCGTTGTTGTTCTTGTTCTTGTTGAGCAGAAAATTATCTGTTAGATCTGAGCTACAGATGATAAAAAATGGAAGGTGGATAGTTCAATAGGAAATCTGACTAGCAAACCATATGGAATAGTAGAAAATCAAACTGCCAATATCGGGATTGATTGTGGAACGGCGATTGGCGATGCACACCAAATATGGTAATTCTATTCAGTATGGAAGCTCTACAAAATACCCACGCGTAATTATCGATAGTACATGGAGTTCGACTTCGGTCGATAGTTATTTCCAACTTAGAAAATGAAGCTGAACGCGAATTCCAGCAGAAAATGGCACATCGGTGTTACATAGATGACGCGATAATCATAACTTACATCGCGGCTGAGACGGAACGTCTAGTGAGCTCTTCGAAAAAAACCTTTGTCGAAATCTACGGTTTACATCATAAAGACCAAATCGGACAACCAACTACCATTCTTCGACATGCGGTGTTACGGTTCGAGTTCCCGAGATATGTGGCGAAGGCATAGTGCATGTCTAAAGACAAGCATCTCCGTGAACTCTGCGGGAAAACCTGCAGTTAAAATGAAGTTCCATTACGAGGGAGATAATGTAAGCTGAATGTTGAGTAATCTAGTTAAATCGGTCATTACTCGTAGCATTTGTGCTGCTTTCCAGTCTTATATCACAGCACACACAGGATCCCAGTAATCGAAACTTGTCTCCCTCTCCTCATCAAGCCAATTGGATTACGAGTGCAGAGTCATATCCTCTACACATCACCTCCACGAGATTTTCTTCAGCCCGAAATGGCTGCAGCGAATGAAACACGGTGCGACAGCTAACGCAATACGTGCCTAGACAAAGAAGCCTACTAATCTGAATTCGATTAGCTAGCAAGTTTATCTCCGAAAAACTCCCAAACACACGACAAATTATATCCAAAATACCAAGCCGTTCGCTTTATCCCACGTGAACTAAGCTACTTCAACCTAGATAATAGGAAACTTCTAATCAATGGGTGTATTCTAAAACAGGACTGAACGAACGGAAGCACAATATACACAATCTTTCAACTGCATTGAAACGTAGCGTCTAGGCAAAAGGTGTTTTTATCCTGCGTAAGCTGCTCCGGTCTTAGAAATGTGGGGGGTTATCTACTTTGCTCTCTACTGTCATTAGTCACACAACTTTCTGTATAACTAACTCCTCGTTATTTAGTTTCAAAGGTGGACTAGACGTCACCCAGTCTTGAAAAATCACTTTGCACTTCGAATGGGCAATAGCATTTTCTGCGTCATCCATACATTCTAAAAGATAGACGATTTCATCAGCGCACTCTCAATGGCACAGCTTTTCTCTAGTTGTCCATTAAATGCCAATATTTTGGAGACCACTTATTGCGTTAGCCGTAATTTCATCTACGACGAAATTGAACAGGAGTGGCGAACTAGAGCACCCTTGACGAATGCCACTGCTAGTGATGAATGACCTATCCCCTTCATTGTAAACCCTCACTCGAGTACCGCGACCGTAGTAATTTACCGTCCTTCTGGGACATTCCTTCTCGAAGTAGGGCTCCTCTCTGAGCCTCGCGGTCAACTGAGTACAAGGTTCCTTTCAGGTCAAGGAACATTGCGATCGTTGGTAGACGGTTGGTAGACGGCGTGTCGCAGCTCGAGGATCTGACACAACGTAAAAATGTAATCAATACATCAGCCAACAGCCCGAATTCGGATTACTGTTCTTGAAGGTTAGTCTCTCTTATAGTATTAGGACGTCGAACTATGATGGCTGATGACACTTTGGCTACAATTAGGATCAAACGTATCCCATGGTGGTTTTCGTATTCGTCTCGTGATCCTTTCTTTAAAATGGGAGTGATCATTAGTTCTTCCCAAAATGAAGTAATGTGTTTTTGCTTCCAAATATTGTGCAGTGAAATACTAGTAGATCTTAGGTTATCAATTTCTATCTTGAGAGGATTGGAAGGAGGCTAGTCCGGTTTTGTGGCCTTATCTTGCTGCAGTCCTTGATTGTAAGAACTTCTACTTCTGCCAAAAGATCGCCCGATACTTCTCACGATGTTTCAGCTGCAGATAAAGTAATCTGGCTAGCATTAGGCCAGCTGAAATGTTTGATTAAGTATTCCACCTAGCTATCAAGCCGTTGCTCACTGTTGTGAATAGCTGATTTTATTGTATCGCAGACTGCTTCACCAAATCGAGTTCACCAACCTCCCTTTTTGCTCATTTCGAAAAGTTTCTGATTACTACCTGGTGCGAATGCTACTTCGATTTTGACAGTTATTATTGCTCGTGATCATTCCGGAGGCTCATTGCAGACGCCACCTAACCGTGTTTTGATACCGGTCGGTAAGGATTTGTCTGTTTTCTCCACTAGGGCTAGTGACTCGTGAAATATCTGAAGCCCCCGACGGGTATGGGGTTCACTCAGATCCATAAGCAGCATTTGCTGCGGAACGCATTGCTTGGTTAATCTAATCCCCTCTCTTTATCTACACTGTCAAATTGAGGTGAGCTAAGCTCACACACTAGCTATGACCTAAAGCTGGCGCGAACTACTGTGACAGACATGTGATGATGAGCTAACCACCTTCGCTGGTTTTGTCGCCAGACAGTCAGTCGGAGAGAGAACTGCGTCAAAACGAACGTGCGGTCAGACTGAACACAGGTCATCCAATATGAACTGCGATTTTGTACTGAGCGACGTCACTAGTAGCTCATGTGTATGTGGTCGATTTGTATTAATGTTCCAGCTAAATTGGAGTTGCACTTGCCGTTTCTCCAGATGTGTCGGAAGTTGGTACCGGATACCAAAGTTGATGGTCTGCGCAGAACTGAATAAATTGACCGCCGTTGGTTGTTCGCTGGCAGGGCAGAGTACAACTATCACCTAGATAAGCTTCTGATGCACTCGGTTTTTCTAACTTGTTTATTAAAATCACCTGCACTTAGAACCATATCGAAGCTCAACCGGGCTCAACCGAATGAGTTAGATGGTTTTGTCGCGTAAATGATCCTTTTTATATCAAAACTGCAATAGGTCGTTGCATATACCAATGAGAACAACAAAGTACCTTTGATGTTGCTTCTCATCAGGACGCTGATTGAACCCTGGAAAAGCATCGATTATAAATGACTGATAACGGGATCCGAACATTAATAGGGGATTCGACCCTTCTTCCGAGTACAATAGCCATCCCGCGCTGACCTACACAACCGTATTCGCCGTTGTTTGATGTGCAAAGAACTTATCTCGAGGAAAAATCTGGCAAGCTCAAGTCGCTTATGGTAGTAGGATAGTTTCATCGAGTCTGCAAAACGCTGCAAATATCGATCCTCACGATGAAAGTCCCCTGATTTATTGACTGACTAGGCATCAGAATCTACCTATTTGGCAATGACCTATGTTGAGCGATATCTAAGATACTTGAGGGACTAATACAGGTCGGAAGAAGGGGCCAGGGGAGAGGACTGAGTGTGGAGAACAAAGAACAAAGGCTGGGATATTTCAACATAATTATCACTACACACCCCGCTTAATGCAAGGAGCAGCGCGGTCCTGATTATCTAGCGTAACGACCTATGCAGTATGGAATAATTTTTATTTTGTGCAAAATGAATTACTGTGTGTTGGAAATTACGTACACAAACTTATCTGTACTCTGTTCAAAACACATCAATTCATGTGCGTTCCTAACCATATCCCAGTATGGTAATCTTTTTCCGCCGGATCGCAACTTCCTATGGTCCCTATGCATGGCCAATTAGTTTGCATTTTTCCGATTCCATCCGATGGTTACCTAACCACCCCACATTGTAACTTTCGTTTTAATTGTCCTATTAATTTCTTGACCCAAATGCTACCGCTCACTCTGTGTACTCAACAACCCCAGACACCCTCCTCGTGTCCGTTGTCTATTCCCTCATTTACACCGTGATTACGGTTGCCACCTGTCGCCCCACACCAGCTGTTGGTGTAATTTCGGTATCCCATCCCCGTGATTGGTACTCAAAGCATTGTCGCTATATCCACATCGCATTCCTTCTCCGATTTCCAAGACAGTGACTTCGTGGCATGTTTGCCCTTGTCGTGTCGAACAGATTGTCTTGTCCACAACGGTTTGCCCAAATTTGAGGTATGCCGCTTTACTTCCACTAATTCATGGTTGGTTATACAAAAGTACACGTAGATTCGCAAGCCTTGTGTTCTGCCGAGCATTCGAGGTACGGTATCTGCGAGTCACTTCGTCATCGGAAGGCAATTCGATACAGTTTGTGTATACATTGAGGTTTCATGGAACGGAAGTCCTAGTTTGGCCAGCCACTCCGTAGAAGAACTATTAGGGTTCTCAACCACAACCTCCATACCTCTTCAACTTCAAGTGAATCCGTTGTAACTTCAGGTGAATCCAACCCATCGCGTTTCACTAGGAACCCAAGAAGATAATTGGTGTTTCGACCGTCAAATGCCACCGATTCGATTGGGTATGTCTAAACCCCGTTCAGTCCGTAATGAAGCAAAATTACTTTTTGAGTGAGCGGGGATGAAAGTTTCGGTGGGGTGAGGTGAACCGTTCTCCACCCGCGCACCCCCCCCCCGCACACACAACCCCGTTCCACCCGGGAACATTATGTGCGTAATTGCTGATTGAGTGTGTCATAGATAGGAATGAACGAATCCGGATTTATGAAGCACTGAGTTCCCTTTATCCATCAATACAAATTCATCAATACAGAAAGAAAACAATTGTCGTGAGATGTTAACATTTCGTTTGATCTTCCCAGTCGCTGACATGAAAGAAGTAGGCACCTATATAACACATGGGATTAATCAATTATGGTGCACGAACGTGTAAAAGCATACAAAGATTACTAAATTTAGAAGTAGGAGGTCAACTTCACGGTAAGGTGGATAAATGGGGCACTACAACGTTCAGTCTACTGAAAAGTGACATGGAACGGTCAATAACTACACTTTTCCAGCTTTTCCCCATGACTTCAAAAACGTGGGCTTGTGAGAACTTTACTTCATCGGGCAAAAGACATTTGTTCTCCAGGTACACTAAAGGAAGAAGAAGATTTCCTAAGGACAACTTTGCTAAAACTTGGTTACCCGGTAAAATTTATAAATATTCATAGAAGACCATTCCCAAAAGGTAGCCATATTGACAACGATGTGCGCCACAAGTTGAAGTCAGTTTTAGACCGTATATTTCCAGCTACTCAAATCAGACTCATTGCCTCCACTCGTGGAGTTGATTTGGACAAATTTTAACTTGGCTGGTAAACCAGTTCTGTCTCACACACTGTATACCAGTTCACCGGCAGTTGCGTTGACGCATACATAGGCAGAACAAACCGTCAGCTCTCACAACAGGTGGTTGAACATATTTCAAAGTGGCTGATGAAATCGATGACACAACCGACAGTTGATGGCCAAGTGATTACAAGAAATTCAGGGTCATCTGTTGCAAGACATCTTATGGCAACAAGAAACACAGTTGACCCAAATTCGTCTTTCAAACCATTTTCACCCAATCCCAATTCTAAATCCTTGGCAATGAGTGAAGCACTGTTTATTTGATTACATAATCGCACTATGTACGCACAGAAGTGTTCGATACAATCAATTCACTTGCCGTGGAGTTGACCTTCTACTTCTAAATTTAGTAATCTTTGTATGCTTTTACACGTTCGTGCACCATAATTGATTAATCCCATGTGTTATATAGGTGCCTACTTCTTTCATGTCAGCGACTGGGAAGATCAAACGAAATGTTAACATCTCACGACAATTGTTTTCTTTCTGTATTGATGAGCCGGAATTAATTGATCACTGTCGGTCGAGTTAGGAAGCAAACCACGTCGAGATTGATCGATCAGTCGGTCACCATGCCCAGACGTGAATGTGAGCATGATTCATTGCATGAGTGGAGTCAATCTAAGCCCTCCATAACCCAATGAGTTTCTCTTGAATAAAACGGATTCCTTTGAATCAAATGCGATTGCTTACGTATTTCTAACATTGAAATGCAATATGTATTGAATGTGTTAATCAATCAGGGAACGACAGAAAAAATATGATTTCTGTTGGGTAGTGAATAGGTTCCTACTATTCAGGTGAAATACTCTTACTTCTTTCACCATCGTTTACATTCTCAACATATTCAAGTCTGCATTTCAATATCAGATGTATTTNACCCCGTTCCATCCGGGAACATTATGTGCGTAATTGCTGATTGAGTGTGTCATAGATAGGAATGAACCAATCCGGAGTTAATTGACCTCTGTCGGTCGGGTAAGGAAGTGAATCGCGTCAAGATGGATCGATAAGCCGGTCACCATGCGCAGACGTAAATGTGATCATGATTCATTAAATGAGTGGAATCAGTCTAAGCCTTCAATAACCCAGTGAGTGAATTCCATTGAGGTCGAGTTTCTCTCGAATGAAATCGATTCTTTTGAATCAAATACGATTGCTTAAATACATCTGATATTGAAAT
>UZAN01039672.1:28775-87651 GCA_900618425.1 Echinostoma caproni
GGTGGAGAACGGTTCACCTCACCCCACCGAAACTTTCATCCCCGCTCACTCAAAAAGTAATTTTGCTTCATTACGGACTGAACGGGGTTTAGACATACCCAATCGAATCGGTGGCATTTGACGGTCGAAACACCAATTATCTTCTTGGGTTCCTAGTGAAACGCGATGGGTTGGATTCACTTGAAGTTGAAGAGGTGTAGTCCTGACAAAATCCTAACCGCAATGCATTGGGTGAAGCGACATCTTTAGACGCAATCAATTCTACACTGGGCTCTTCTGGCTTGTATTTTATTTATATGCAGTAGCGAATGCAGGTACTGAGTGTACATCGGGGTTTCCGAAAATTGAATCCAACATTTTGACGAACACATCGGGATGCGAACGTGATAGAAGTTACAATTGCATATTATTCATGATAATGTTTTTCAAAACGTATAAACAAAAATCACTTGGGACACTACAGAATGAGTGCAATCGGTATTCAATGAACTTTCAACGAAATCTTACTGAACAATCGGGTTTTGTGAGAAGCTCCAAGGGAATTCGACGAAATTGATTGCACCAGATATCTCCTCACTAGGTGTAGCTGCTCATGCCACCTTTGCTTATCCCATATCTGGATGGATCTGAATGATGAGTTAGTTCGATCAAAACGCTCCTCTTTATTATTCTTATCGAACTGCTGGGATTTTCCATACAACCATGCAGTTGTTCGGACTGATCGAATTCGCTGAATTTAGGTTATCTTGTTTCAAGTGATGGGAACTCAATGCGAAGGAAAGCGAATACATTATTCAACGGAACAAGAGACAGATGATGAAAACGGTTTGTTGCTTCAGCATGTGAGAAGCGGAGGCGAGGCGTATAAGTTGCCGTTCAGCTGGTGACTAAACGTTGGAATCTGCTTAGCGTATTGTATTGACCAACGAACTCCCATTCTACATGTACCGTTCCTCCTTTGCATCTCATTGTTTTACCGCACCAAGCTCACCTCTTTGGTCAGCATGTGTTTGACTTCACTTTCCGCATGCTTGCTCACGCTTCAATATCTCATTCTTGCTCTGCAGGTCGTGGCAATACAACCCGTCCTCCGTTTCGTGAATCGTCTCGTTCGGTTTTTGTACGAACGTCCGCTTGCGACTTATACGTATTATCTCGGGGTATCGATAAGCCGGTGCCTAGAGTATGAGCTTTGTGACAAATCAAGGACTGGTTTCGACATTCGCCACCACAACGACAATCTTGGAACCAGGAGGACGCAAATTACAAACGGAGAAGGGTGAGAAGATATAAAATGGTACTATCCACCTACACGGCTATAAAGTTGTATTTCTCAGTGGTGAGTCATGCTGTTTGAGATAATCAATGAATGGTTTTTGAGTTCCCAGGAATTTGTTAATTTGCGGTGCAGTGGTGTCGGTGAGCAGTATTGTAAGAAATTCGGGCAACTGCTTCACGATGGATCAATTGTATTCATGCTGAATGCAAACGAAGACAAATTCACTGCAAAGAATTTGATTATAACAGTAGCGTCTGCCAAAATATTGCTTACCGAAAACTGGCATTGGCAACTACTTTGTCATTCCAATACATTGTGAATTTGGTGGAGGCTGCTGATCAGGAGTATTCAGCAGGAAATCACAATCACCTTGGCAGAAATGTTCAAAGGCATGATTCTTCGTGGGAAGGACACTATTAGGTTGCGAAAAAAGCGGGTGAATTTTACCGGGCAAATCATAACCAGATAAACGGATCCGCAAGGCAGCGTGTGTGTGTGTGTGTAAAAACCGCAATCAATCGGAGGCAATCGTTCAGTTGACCGGATCATCCGACCTTTGGACGGGGTCAAACTCCCAAAGTGCCTCCCTGCCCAATCGGGCTGGGAGCATATCCAAAACCACTTTTGTTTATCCACAAGACAGTGCATGGACGACAGAGTGATTTATTATTAATAACTGTAAGGGTATCCACAAACTGGCATACTTTCAACAAAAGGTCGCTTCTGGCACAGGTCATCACAATTCCCACAAGCACTCAAGATAAATAATAGACCAGTCGAAAGTTAGGTGAGCATTTTCATTGGTTACCATTTCGGAGGTCTTGTTCATTTTTAACCGTTGTGAGAAACCACCATTCGCATCCTTTTCCCTACTCCAACGGCACTACTCATAAATGTGAATAGTACCTCATAACACATCTCTCTTCGGCCTAATGAATCTCTGCATGCATCGATCAATGATTGATTGCTTCTTGGATTCTGAATGTATCTGTATGTGGAGTTTCTTTCTTTGGTTTAAATCGTGTACTGGTTGTTTCCTTTTGTCAGATTATGAGATCATTCCAATGCACACGCCGGACTTCGTTCATCCATTGCATTTTGTACTCGGGATGGGGTTCTTTAGCTATGTGGTACGGACCTTCCCATCTTGGTAGCAACTTCTGTGATCCAGGACTTCTGACCAGTACCTCAAGAAGCCACTTGACCTTCACTTGAGATCCAACCGGGAGCACGCTTACCAACCGTCTAGTTTCCATCTTGGACTTGCCCATTGTGTCCCCTTCTACCTGCCCCTGGTTTTCCCGGGTCTCACATCTTGCTTGTTGAAGTTGTTGAGAAGACAGGTTATTTCGCAGTCACATACCAACGTCCAGATCCACTGGCAACTTTGCAATTCTCCCGTACACCAGTTGAAGAGTGTCTGTTTGGTACTAACCTGCACAGACGGACGGTACGCTAAAAGCAGTGTGGGTAGTTCCGTTTCTCAGTCAACTCCTTTCACTGTCAACCATTCTTGGCTGTTCTTTTATTTCTTTCAGTGAGGCCGTTGGTATGCAGGTGATAGAGAGGGAGTTGTGCGTATCCTTTTGATGCCCAACTTTTGCAGGCGCTTGCGATATTCGTCATCCTCAAAGCCCGGGCCTTGATCCGTTAAAATGGCTTGTGATACACCGCTATCCCTACAGCCTCGATCCAGCCAGGAGGTGCTCCGTCATTAAAAAATGTTGCTGTCCTCTAAGTGACTTCGGAAAGGGACCCATGAAATCGATGGACTATAAATCTCTAATATCAGTATTGATTCAATTTGGCATTGTTATTGGCTTGTGTTTGACTTGAAAAGTTGGCATCTTTCAACCTGCACATTTGATCAGTAAGCTCGCTTTCAATGCAAATTTTAAGTTTGCGCGCTGCAAGTGTGTGTCGATTTGTGACTTTCCTTTCTATGCTGCTCGTTTCGGTATTGTTGGCCTTGTGAGATTGCTTTCAACACCTGGTGTACATGTTGGTCCTTGCGCTGTTCCTTCACTAGTTCTTTGGGTTTTTGTTCCACTATCAGCATAGTTTTTGTTACCTGCAACACGGTTGAGCATAAAGTTGTACTCATGTAGCCAAAGCCATAACCTGGCTCGTTTCGTTTTCAGGTCCTTGGCGGTAATAATTCCCTTCAGTGGCTTGTGATCTGTTTCCATATGAATCCTTTGACCCAGAAGATGTGGTCGCTATTTATCCATTGCCCACAGGATGACAGGGCATTCTGTTGCCGTGGTGGAATATTTCTGTTCGTTGTAGCACGTACCCTCATTGTGTATTCAGCTACTCCACTTGCTTGAGTACGGCTCCCAATCCAACGCCACTGACATCCATCACAACTGTGAAGTGTTCATCAATCACCGACAACTTCAGTGTCAGGTGATGTTGGTCATAACCCTTTGAAGTTTATCGAAGGATTTGGGGGTCTCGGGTCTCAAAAGTGATTCTCTTTATTGAGCAATGGATATAACAATTCAGCAATCGTTACAAAACTTTTTAACGAACCGGCCGTATACTATAGGAACCATCTCAAAGGGCGTGCAAACTCCGTTACCCAAAGGAACTTCTCCGAAAGTGGCCTCACTCCTCCGTTTCGTATCATATGACCCACCAAAATCACCATCATCTTCCAAATCTGAGGCTTCGACCCGTTAGGCCGAAGGCCATATTCTTGAATTCTTTTCAGAGGGTCTTCGAGGTAAAAAATGTGTTCGGCTGTTGTTGGACTGTAAACAACAGTAGCGCCGTCATAACATAACGTTGTGGACACCCTAGAGGAACTTCAGCACAGGGAGAGGGAATTAAAATGGTGATACGGATAATCCTAACGACGTGTTTGAATTGGTATTGTTATTGTCCGACTGTAAACTCATTTTCCTTCCGACCGGCTTTCCTTGCTGGTACTTGCCGATATCCCGAATGTAAATCCACCACTGAGAACAATTTTGCGCCTTGTAGTTGATTAAAAATTTCTGCCACAGTCGGGACTGGTGCCGATTTGTTTATGGTCACTATGTATGCTTTATGGAATTCTACACAAAACCAAAATTGCCGTTGGGCTTTTGACCAGCAGCACGAGCGAGTTATACGGACTTTGGGGATCTTCAGTGATTACTTCCTTTAACATTTGTCCAACTTCCGCTTGAATTTGTCCTCCATTTGCAGTAGATTTCGCGACATAAACTCGGAGTTTTCCTGACATCTGTAGAATTTCCTGTTCTACGCAGTTACTATCCTCATCACCTGTGAACAAATGAGAGAATCGTTGCACCACTAGATGAAATGACGGTAACACATCCGTGTGTGTTATCTGTTCTAACCGCGCAGGATTTAACTCAGCACTGGATTCTCAAAATATCGTCTTCCGGTGAGGCTTTCTCGTCCATATATGGGAACGTACGTAGGTAGTGAAATGAAGCACATCTGGAAGCGTGTAGCAATTCGTTTGCTGTGCGAACATCATGGTTATTTACAGGAAATAGCGAGGACAGAGGAATGAATATATCAAATTATTGTTTGTCTGGATTGCTGTCAACCATCTTGATTGATTGATTGGTGGTTCCGGCCAATTACTTGAATTCTGATTGGTTGTCCCAGTGCATTGCAGTTTTCAGGGAGCATGCTGTCTCACTGCACCTAATATTTGGTCCGAGGCTGTCTGGTATGTCCGAATCTTTGCATCTATCTGGAACCCCTCTGGAGGGTTTTTCTCTCAGCGGGCTACTGTTCTGTTGAGATTGCTCCTTCGTTTTCCCGAGATCAGCAGTGCTGGGACGAGGAGAAGAAGAAGGACAAATCACCTGTCACAACACCCAACCCCGACCATAATGAATTTTTCTGGGGTTTACAGTTAAGTGCAAATCGTTTGTTATGTGAGAAGTTGATTACTCCATGAAACGCAGTATTTAATTAAGGGTTTTATGTGATCAAGTTCAGTCTTTTCTTTGGACGTGCTATGTGTAAGAATCAACAATACAGGTTAAGCAATCAGTCTACGCCACTGAATGTTTGAAGAGAAGGTCACCGAGTTTCAACCAGTCGCTCCTTTTACACCCAGACCCAGAGAGAAAACATTTAAAGAACCAGGATGTAGTCACCAAACAACATCGTCACAGACTGGGAGAGACCGAGGTAAGTGCAAGTGCTCAGTTGATATAGATGCGAATGCCACTTTGAGCGGCAAATTCATAAACTTCGGAAGCTGTTGGATATGCAGAGGATGTTTATCGCTACAGTGGAAGGATGCTGTCATTGTTCCATTACCCAAAGGCGACGACAATAGTGACACTGGAAACTACCGAACAATCAGTCCCACGTGTTGTGGATAAAGTAATGGAACGACTGGTAGCTGCACGGCTTCGGCAGCATTTGATGGGTTATTTTCACCTGTGCCACCAACGACACGGTTTTTCGTCCCCATCGCTCATTCCTCTCAAACCTGCTCCTAGCTCGTGAATGCTGGAATGAGGACAAAGCCAAAGGACACAAAACGGATATCGTTATTAACACCTTCAACAAAGTGCTACACATCCGTCTTCTGTAAAAGCTATCTGTCATTGCCGAAAGGTTGATCATACTCAATTGGCTGCAAGACTTCCTTACCGACAGGAAATTTGGTAGCTCGCAGCTACGTGGTATCTCGCCTCCGCTGGGCTCCCCTAAGGCTCTGTTCTTGGTCCACTTCTCTTCGTGGTTTGTGTCAATGACTTGCTTGGTCAGCTGAGCAGCCCACCACTCATATACGCGGATAACATAAAAATCTGGCGTAAAATCGAGAGTTCAGAGAGTCGGAGTACTCTTCAAGAAGATCTCGACACTCTGGCTAAGTGGTCGGACACCTAGGCTCTTCCACTCAGCACCGCTAAATGTGCTAACTTGCGTCTGGGGCGTGCTGATTTGGAGGTGGTTTACAACCTCCAAGGAACCACATTGCGCAGAACATTGTATGATACGTACTTGGGAATTATGATGACGTCATCACTGAAGACCCGAGAGAACACCGATAGGGTTTGCGCCAATGCGTAGAGAGTTCTGAGACCCATTCAGTAATTTTTCTTCGGCTCTCGATCGACGCTTTTAGACTGTTGCACCCCTTCTATCTATCTACCTTCTACCTATCGGACGAAGACTTGAGTATGGTAGTGCTGCAGTGTACCCTGCATGGTCGGTGAACTGGGTAAGTTGGGGCGCATACAACGTGCTACCATTAGACTCATTGCTGGACCACATGGGACCAGCTATGACGATCGTCTACAGTCCACTGATTGGTTTCCAGTTGCGTATCGGCGCGTCAGGGGGATCTAATCTGTCTGAGGAAAATCCTGGGTGGGTGATAGGAGCCAGGAGGTGCAGCAGCATTTTTCCTTTACGGACAGAAGAAGAAGACTGAAGACTGTAACATCACCTGGTCAAAGCTAAAGGCAACAAAATTCGTGCTGGTTTGTCAAGTAATTTTAAAGACAATTTTATTCATACATTATTGGAAAGATTAGAACGTTGCTCGTTGAAGGATTCATTCCAATGATTAAAGAGGTAATCTTAGCTCATTGATCACGACCTCAGACTGACAAAGATATAGGATTAGATAGGGAAAAATAGGAAGATGATAAATCGTAGTTCAAGCTTACAATATTTGTTACTGAGTTAGTTTGAGTGGGTGGACAAAATAAAGCCAATGAAATAATGCTTAGTAAGTGAATAGTGTGTTTCAGTTTCTCGTGAGTGTTGTGGCGTACAACTGACTGATTTGTGTTCATACATGTCTGTGGCTAAATTGATTGATAGATTGGCAGACTGTTTGAATGCTGACTTGACGGCCTACGCATATAATGCAACGTGTGAGCCGGAGTCGGCCTGCCTGCCTGCCTACCTTCCTACACGCTGCTCATTCCTGCTTGTTCTCCGGTTTGTGAACCGGCTACATATTTATCGTTTACAAAAAACGTACTACTTCATTTGTTGAGTGCTCATCTTCCTATTTAGTCTGAACCACAACAACGAGGAACTGTTGTTCAGTGATGGAAACGGTTGAACGCAAAAGAGTATAAATTGATTAAATTTTTAATTAAATTTGATTAAATTGATTTTTGATTGAATTGAACTAGGACTCATTCAAATGGGAACGTCCTAAAAACCAGTTGAACTGTTGAGTAAAAAATAGACTGATTTGAAACATATTGATTAGGTACCAAAACACTTAAATGATATTTCACTAAACTGATTGAAGAGTAAACATCCCAAATGTGAGATGCGTATAAATAAAGGGATCGACGACGTTCTGAAGTACAGGTCTCCATTCTGGTAGACGAGATAAATTCCATCCATAAAAGTGGATAGAATTCTAGCAGTAAATAAGCTTTCAATCAGGACAGAAAGTATTTATACAACCCAAAGACTCCATGATGTAAAAACAGATGGCCAAATTATTGTATCTAATTCGGGAGAAAATGCAAACATTGGACAGCAACTATGCTTTATAGCATCTTTCTGAAATTTACGAATGCAGTGGACAACAGTGGACACCGGTTCTAAGGTGAAACTTTTCGATTTGTGTGCTTCGCATACAAGGAAAATTCCAATAAGGATGTTAACGGCCAATACTGACGATGTTCTGCAAAATATAGTCCTGGGGAGTTGATTGACTACATGTAGTATCCGGAATCGGAAGAATCGAAATCGAATAGCGCGAATTCGGAATCGGACTGAAAACCCACTGAATAGTACAAAGTCAGGTAGAACCAAGACGAGTTGTGGATAAATTTAATTCTATTCAGAAAATCATGCAAATATATATATATATATATACATCGCAAGCGTCAAACAATCATTGATCGATTTTTTAATGTCCAATTGGCAAAGATACTGGTTCTTTGTTTGCCCTCTAGCATTAAGCTAGTTCGGTTGATGGCCATTGAGATCACAGGATTGGTCGACTAATCTGTTTCTTGATTGGTTACCTAGAGGCTGTATCGCTGTGCGTGCCTACTAGTTACACGATCACCACACTGTACCAAGAGGAAATTCATTCCACAATATACAAATGGTTCGCATATCACGGATGGAACTAAACTGATCGATCATGAAGGTCTGGAAATGAAACGAGCAATGAAAAGTATATTCACAACAGCTGTCATTACCCGCTTTAGTGGACCAGTCTAAAAATTGCGGAGTGAAGGAGGTAAACTATCAGGGAAAATCTGAAGATCTTGATTTAGTCATTAGAAGAAACCTAGAACTCGTTCTTTAGAAAATGTGTCAATACTACTAGGGACTGATGAGATTAATGATGAAAAGGTTCCAGACGGTGAGTGGATGAAGGCACAATTCATTCATCATTACCCTCAATCTAAAGCTTCACAGTTTTCTGTCGTCCTCGAATGAGTTAAACGGCCTTATAAACTAACCCTCCCACTACATATACAATGACTTGAATTATCGTGTTTGATTCGGTAACCCGCAATTTTTATAAGGAAAAATACAGATATACGACCATAGCAATTTCCAAATGTTGATCAACACATCTTCGGTGCTCTTGTTAGGAGTGGCAAGTTTTGTTTCTTCCAGTCATATAAGCAGCCATGGGCGCTTACATGAGGGTGATAGTAACAAGTAAGCTTTAACTAAAGGCGTTGTCGATCCAACGGCAGTCGGTGCAGAGGATAATGGTACCCGGCGTCGTGATATCAGACTAACCCCAGACATGGCTGGTGCCAGTCAAAGTTTGTAGGACTTTGTGAACTTGAAAACCAAAATGATGGTTTGCAAGGACTTTTAATGAAGATGTAAAGGCTTTGGGACAATGAAATTACCATTTGTCGAGGGTAGGCAACTATGACCATGACGAAAGACCACTGCTAAAGTAGACTAGCCTTTACCGAGAACGGCGAAGATTAATTCTCGTCTGAATCAATGTTATATTGTGGTAAAGCTTCAGTTTGAAATCTCAACCGCCGCTAACATCCATACCGCTTAAGTGCCATTCTTCCAAGTACCCATAAGAAATGGGTAATTCCATGGATGATAAACTGGTCCCTTTAGCGTACAGAATCATGTTGACAGTTGATTTTAACGGTTGAGGTCAGATCCACTCTGGGACACCGATCCGGAACTACTGGTGTACAGCACGTGAGCACGTGAAACATGCAGGGATGTTGATGTAACTCATCAAGCTGCACACGTTCATCATAGCCCATCCTTTTTGGTGGTTTAGTTTAGAGTTTACCTGGATTTTTACTCCGTGATTCTAAACAACCATCCTCCTTTTTGGATCAATACTGTGGTAAGAGGGTTCTTGCAGTATAGCGATAGATTCTATAAAGGTGTTGAATAAGCCAAGGAGTCATCCCTATCAACTGGTTAAAACATTTGAGACTACATGGGTAAAAAAGTGAAAGAGAAGGAGATTAGAAATCTCAGAGACAGATGAGAGAGGCTCTGAAAAGATGGTGCGATGTGTTGCATGACTTCATCCAGAAGTTCATCACTATCATTGTTTTAAGATTTCAGGTTGTTAGTAAACACAGAGAAGATTATGTCAATTAATAATCAATGAGTGATTTATTTATCCTCATTTTGTACCAGAGAAAGCCGTGTGTTATAAAATAGTATTCCCCGAAAATGATTGTTAATTTAAAAGTCTGCTTTAGGGGCGGAAAGTCCTTCATTTGTAAGTCGTGCAAGTAAGGAAGATTGCAATACGTGAATACATGAATCGCAAAACTAGACTTGAGGGAAAATGTCGAGCCCTCAGTGGTTTCCTATGGAGAACAGTCAAACGATGCATGGCTTAAGAAAAATTGAGAGATAAAATCACTACGCGGAACTTTCAAAGGTTTACAAAAGCGGTAGGTTGGATACATTTTCCTTAATTAATGTGCATGAGTTCCATCACATAAAACATTCATTTTGGAAATTATTATTAACTTTTGCTACATCTCAGTATATTGAGATAAATATGTAATGTGAAGAACTATTCGAATACCGAGCGTAATAAAGACTGGAAACAGGAATATTGGAATATCCGGTGTATGGCAGCCAATATTTCTATCCTTGACACAATAGATGAGAAGGCATCACGCTTAGTGAAGCAATCTCATAAATAAAGAGAAAGCCGGGAAGATGCCTGGTTTGAGATAACTGAATTCGTAGAAAGAATGCCGGAGTTTCAAAAGTTAAAACCAAATAGACGTCGCTCATCCAGCTAATCACGAATCGCATCCAATAAGCGCTGAGTGAGATCAATAACTTGCTACTGAGAATATCAATAATACCTTTTGTAATGGAAGTCGTTCGTGGGAATTCTAAACTCCTATTTTTCTGTAGTCTTTACTTTCTCACTGAATCTGGCGCCAAAATTGCGTCACAAGTGACCGATAAGTTTCAGTGTTTGGCTTATTTAAAATATGAATGGTAAGGTGATCCAATGAAAAAAGAGGGAGAACTGCCAGTTACTGAAGTGAATACATTAACTATGTTCAAAAGTCATCGACACAGTCCTATTGATGCACGTTCGCACTGTGGACAGTGGCACTTCGTCTGATTTTGCGCATACAGGCAACGTCAGTGCAGAACCTGTGATGTGATTGGTCATAGAAAAGCGGCTCAACATAGCTCTAAACTAAAACCCTTTCATACTTCAAACGACGGACGTCGCAGTTGATCAAAACTCATTTTTACATCAAAACCTAGGATTTAAAATGTCACATTCACATCAATCAATGAGCACAAACTGAAATTAAAGGTTGATAAGGCCTCTGACCTGACCACTATCCCAATAAACTTCTTCTGTTTACTGGGAAGACCAAATTTTTAACACACCTCCCATATTACGTGGGTGAAATCTGGGGAACAAATAGGTGAGTTGAAATGGGCATTTTCATTTCGTGATCGTCATTCTTGTGGCTTTTGAATTTGATAGGGATTGATAGTTGAATAAATGTAGTTTGTGGCAATTTCTTCTCAGTGAAATGTGTGATTATTCTGACATGGTGTCCACCTCACAATCAAACCCAATGGTCGACATTACCTGTGTAGACGATAGAGTTAACCTCTCGCGTTTAAAACATGACTACATCAGCCTTTTTCCTGGTGGTATTATTTTTGCTGTAACACAGTCATTTTTACATGTACCTTTCGACTCTAGACCTATATTTTGTCCAAAAGGGTCTATCTTACGCATCAACGTCAACGGTGATCTAGGCTGGCTGGAAAACTTGTAAGTAATAAGTCCAGATAACGATTCAGTATGGTCTGCACCGATGGTTGTCGTCAATAAGGCCAATGGTAGCATAAGGATTTTTAAACGATTTTTAAACGGGGTTTAATCAATCAATGTTTCGAGACACATCAGTTTCGCTGATTCGTGCGCCGAACTGAACGGTAGCAGCGTTTTCCAAAATTGACTTTTCTGACGCGTACTTACAAGTTACGGTTGAAGATGAGTGTACAGAGTTGTTTTCCATTGCCCACATAGGTCGGTACCGCTACAATCGTCTACAAATTTGGTCTAAGTGTGCCTCACCTTTTCTGGACGATATTATTATTCTTAGTCAAACAAAAATTGAGCACATAAAAAAACGATTTGGATGCAGCATTAGAGCGGATTTCCGAGTATGAATTCCGAATTCAGCCAAAGAAATGATAAGTTGGGCTGCCTAGCATCATCTACATGTGGTCAATCATTGATAGCCCTGGTGAGAGACACTGCCCGATGAAAATGGCGGCAACAGGGCAAATACCGGCACCCACCAAAACACTAAAATCCTGGCCTGGGATCCCGAATTACTACCACAACACTGAATCACAGATATGTCCACCACGAGATCGTTTAAACCCATTGTTGCAATAAAACACTGAAGGGTGCTGGTCGGCTGCATATGAAGAGGCATTTGTTGCAATTAAAAGAATTATTACGTCCGATTAACTTCTCATTCACTATGACCCCGAATTGCAAGATTGGATGCGTTATTGTAAAACCAGTTGGTATGAGAACATAAAAAATGAGCACATCAAGAAGGTTTCATAAGAAATTTAACGATTTACATATACATGTATATATATTGAAAAAGGTTGTTTGATGTTCGGAGAAGAATTTGTTTTGCTCCATGCTTTACAGTGAGCTGTACTGAAACAATTTTATCATGGTCACCCTGGCATCAGTCGCATGAAGGCTCGTGCTCAAGGTTACTCATATAGGCTATTTATGGATCAGTAAATTAAACACGTAGTTAGAACACGTCACTATTGTTTAGCGACGGCTAACCTGCCACATAAGGCTGAACCCTAGTTACAGCAACCTTCCGCGGAGCCCTTATCACGCATTCACATTGATTTTGCTGACCCTGTTGGAGGTATGTGCTACCTATTAAATTTTGATGCATATTTTAAGTACTCGAAATTATTCCGATGCGTGTTATACTTACCTCTGCTATCATCCCAAACATTCAGAAGATTATTTGCCCAGTTCGGTAGACCTGAAGTTCTGGTTTCAGGTAGCGGCTCAAAATTCACATCTTCACGATTAACGATGCTACATTTGTCAAATCGCATCCACCATGTTCGTTCTCCATTGCATCATTCGTAATCGAAAGGTCAAGTGAAACGATCTGTTGACACTATGTCTGATAGTCATAAATGGAAGGTAACGTACTTGACCCAACCCAGCTACCCCAGAACAGAAACCACCGGCCGAACTGCCTCTAGGTCGACGGATGCGGTTGGTTCTTGACGCCATGAATCCGAGGGCGCAAGATAGTAAATAATCACAGACAACGGAAAATACGAACGCCGCACTGAGAATGTTTAGATATCAGATCACATTTATTGGTTGGAGGGATGGATTCCCAGAGAGTTTATAAAACGTAATGGATCAGTCAAATTTAAGGTCAAAGTGGAGCGTTTCGTGTGGATCAGCCATATCAACCACCTCAGGCCCAGGACCGAGCGACAAGATCCAACCAAAGGTTCCCCTGAATCCACACCCAACGGAACACAAGTACGTTAGATTTCATCGCCAACGTCGCGGCCCTTGATCACAACCTGACACAAACTGAACCCGAGTTCCAATATACCGACAGATCATTAACCCCATTAATCAATCATATAAATCATCAGTGTTCTGTCCTCCTTAATCTTTTCAAAGCAGGCAGGTATAGTGGGAAGTTACATTCTAGGGCAGCTAAATCTCATTAGATGGCTGATGACTCATCGGCCCTGCTATCGATGTTTATTGATCTTCATGTCAAATTTTGACGATGTAAATCGTTTCGACACGTGCACAATCGGCCGGCACCAGTTCAGTGAATTTATTGTTCTTCCCAAACCAGTCTGGCGTACAGTTACAAACAGTTCGAGTACCACTTTTCAATGTGTCAGAGTAGTGAATAAAGTTTTAATGTTTCTTTCCAAGTTCAAGTTCAACGTTTGAGCCATTGCTTAGGTCTGACGCATGAAGGATGGCTGCAATAATATAACAATCAGTCATGCTCGACCGATCAATCAGTCGATCGATCGGTTGCATCATTGCTGACCAGATTTACATTAAGTTTGTTCAACGCTTTCTAATACATCCCATATCTGTGTTACCACCATAGAATTGACAACTGGTTATCTGTAAATTGGCTCCGGGCCGTATTATCACCAAATAAAGCTACATGGAGACCAAACTGTGCGCAAAGCGTAAAGGGTCACTTCAATTTCTCGACTCATTTTCATACTAGGTACACAACTATGATCGTTCCATATTAGCATATTGGTTGTCAACCCCATCACGAGTCAGAAAACATAAAGACTTCGGATACCAGAATAAGTTAAGGTGGATTGTTAAAATAGTGCAAATTGAAAAGAACATCCCTGGCGGGATAAGTGAATTGAATATTATAACAGCGTAAGTTGCAAACTGCCAGGCGAAATGTTCGACCTCAGAACACTTCAGCGTCGGTATATTGTTATGCTCTCGAAAGTTTTGGTATAAATTTATGGCCATCAGTTTTCAAGAGCCGGAAGAAGAGACGTTTGCTACTCGTACTGTAAACTCCGGATGCAGTAAATAATATAAAACGGTGGGATAAAACGTTCATCTTGGATGGATTGAATAATGCACATTATTTTGGTATATGGGGAAGGAACGAATTACCATTCCTTCAAGGCATAGGATTGGTTTTGTTATAGAATGCGCTTTTTGTAGCTGAGTTGGATCAGTTGGCAATTCTTGATGGTAACCAAAATGCCTTTGTCTGAAAAAATGCATATGGGCGTTTTATTTTTATTTTTATTTTTTTGGTTTATCACAATACACCTAGGGGTCATTTTTTGTTGTTACAATATTGAACTCACTTATCTTGTCCAAGAATTTCTTTACATTTTTTTGAATATTTTAAAATCATGAAACTGATCAGCTGATCAGCTGTACCGTACTTAATAGATTTTAAGCACATGCCTCATTCACACGACGAATTTATCACATTATTGTTAGAATTCCTGAACCGCTATCTCATACTGTTCAAATAGTGTGAGGAATACATTAAAAATTAGCATTGCTGTTATATTTTTCTCAATAGAAAATTCAAATTTATTTCCAAGTGATGTGCTTATACCTATTAGGTTATGGATCATTTTCACCATTTCTGATTGGTGATAGATTCGGTTGTTGCCATGAATATCGTAACGTATACGGTTATTTCGAATGCTCCACCCTTTTATGCTATATAAATCCCCATGAATTTGGTGGGGATTTATCATTCCTTTCGGGGTATATTGGTTAAAATGGTAATTTTGCTTGGAAACACTTGAAGGGTGCAAGTTCTATTGATGTTTCTGTGGCAACAACAATAATATTGAGCCTGATCTGTCAGGAGCACGCAAATCAAATGTGAATTTGAATATCAATGATCGATCGAGAATGATTGATCGGTGTCTCATTAAAGCCGCTTGAGTTTGTTTAACTGTCGCAGTGTATGATATCAAGGCTTGTCTTCCATTGGGAGATATTGAAGGAGTCTTTTCTTATGCGGAAATGGTGAGGTACAATATCTCCAGCTACTCATGTACATTATTATAACTAATCGCTTTGAAGAATTAACAAGTGTACTGCATAAGCCTGTCATGAAACTTTAGGCTAAACATGGCTCCAATAGGTAATAGGAAACACCACTCTGGATACACTTCACGTGTCTATTCCACTCACTCCTAACCATGGATGCATATGTCACTTTCACAATCACCGGTTAAAACAAAGTTTTAGTACTAGTCCGTTTTTTTATCTCTACGAATACAGTGTTTTTCGAGCGATTCGATAAGAGCATTTCCAATGATTTATAAACTGACACTTGTGGGTGGCACAGTTTAAAAGGAAATAATCCAAAGTGCCCTAAATCAAGCAGCTTGTAATAATGGACATTTGCCAGTCGTTGTTATTTTTTGTTGTTGGAGACTTGGAATGATCATCCTCCATCTGGTATTTCCTTCGATTGGATTTCATTCCATGCGGGCTCCTTCGCTTGGGTTAAAAGACATTTTTTAAATAAGATAACTAAACAACAAACGAATGTGGTTTATGGATTGGCGAATAATTGAGAGTAAAAACAGGTTACGCATTGCACTGATCTATCGAAAACTCACGCGAACAAATTTTGAGTAATACATGCATGCGGGGACCACGTCAGTCGGAGATTACATTCATAACCTACCATTCCAATTAAGTGATCAATTTAAAAGTAAAAGTTTTATGAAGGGCACTACTTAAAAGCAGATGCTTTACTTGTCCCGTAGGGTGTTTACACGACCTAAACTGTAACAATGATGAACAGAATTCCATATGCTGTATTCGGTTGTGTTATGTGTGATCATGGATGTTGGAATGTAATGTGTGTTAGTGATTCGTTAAGTTTCGCCTTGAACGAATCAGTCTTTTCGGTACAAACGACATAAGACGGCAAGAAATTCCAGGCAGTGCAGACTCTGAAGGCGAAGGAATAACGTCGACATTACTGTCGAGATTTTTGGAGTAATAACTTGAAAAGGTGTCCCCGTAGACGGACGTTTGATGTCAGCGCCAAAAGTGGACAACAAAGGTGGTTTGGGTTGTGTAGTATTTGATACACTAAGATCAGTTCTCCTCGAATCCGACGACACTGAGCAGAGTAAAGACCCAATGACTGTAGTCTCCCCATGTAGGAATCATGATAGAGTCCTTTGACCATCTTCGTGAAGAGCCTTAGTGGACGCTCGAAAATCTTATGGTCACTTTGTAACCATGGATTCCAAGTTTGGATGGCATACGCAAATATGCGGCCAGACGTATGCTGACAGCAGACGTGAGAATAAGGATTGTTCAAAACGACCGAAAACACGTTTAAGTAGACGGACATGTTTGAGTGCTGTTGATGACGCTCTCATAAAGTTAATAGAACAGCTCAGGTGGACTATAACACCCAAGTACTTCTCTGTTGATGCATGAGGTGGCAATTCGTTTCCGAGGGAATATGGAAATCGTCTATGGTGATGTGGCGAAATCACCTTGTATTTGGAGACATTAAATCGGATGTCGTTCTCAACTGACCACTTTTGAGCTGCATTCAGTGTTTCTTAGAGTTCCAGCAAACCGCCACTTTCACTTACTATCTTCCAGATTTTGAGGTCGTCTGCAAACAATAATGTTTGTGGTCCTAGGACATTCGGTAGGTCGTTTATAAAAATGAGGAAGAGTCGAGGACCAGACACAGAACCCTGAGGGACTCCGCGAGAGACGGCGATGAGGGTGGATAAGCGTGTCAGAATCGTTTTGGTTACACTCAAGCGAAGCAACTGTTGAAAACAAAGGGCGTTTCTAATTTTAATACCAGTTTTAAGGAGTGCGGCAATTTTAAATTTCCTTTTTTATCTCAACTTCAATTTACCTGTTCCGGATTGGTGAGCGGGGCAAAATATATGCATACGGAAATACTGATGCCATATATCGAACGTTTCTAAGGTTGTGTGATAGCGACGATTCGTTGCTCCATATAGATGTGAATCTTTTAGTAACTAACTAAACGAATGATTTACTTACGGAAGAAAATTACTGATTGTTGAGTCGGTGTTTTATGCTCCTCAGAAAAAAATTTGACAACCAAATTGTTGAATTAAAAGTGTGAAGTTGAAAAAAATACGAACCAAATCTAAATCACCACGAGGAACGTCACAAAAGATAGCTACTACTCCCTACATCAACCAGTGCACCGTGTTCCCGAAGAATTCTCATATAACTTTACATAATTGAAACTTCCTACAAAAACAGTTGCAGAAAAACACCGTTTAGAACGTGACCTCCATATCTGGAAGTTCTATTGGCTTTCGACCATTATTAGGTTTTGTGCTACCTAGACATATTTCGGTCATACAATATGTTTAATCTTTATTAATTCAACTAGTAAACCTATTTTAGCATCTGATATGGCCTGCAGTCGAGTGATGTGCCCATTACGCGATTGACCGGTGCGGCCCGCCACCACACGCACGTACGCATTTCATACGGACTTAGTATGTTACAAGGTCGATCCGCCTCAGCGAATCAGAGGTCAGTATTGACCTGTCCGCAATGATTGGTGCGTTGACTGCCCAACGTGATAACATACTCCTTTCGGTAACACTTGCTGCAGTTTGTGCCTGACTGTCTGCGTGTTGACGCACTGCTTGTCCACCGGCTTACGCGGACCGGCTACGTTTGCATTTACATACTGGAAATAGAATAACTACTCAATTCACTACTTGCGTACTTATTGACTTATGCGGGATAGCATCTAACTAGAAAATCGTTAAATTTGGGTTTTCTCTTGTTGAAATCAAGCGAGATGCATTCAACGTTCACACCACTAATCTTGTCACGTATTCTTACCACTGAACGTTGCGCACAACTGAACGCGTAATTGACGCTTCCATACCAAATTCATATGCATGCTAATTTCACATGAGAAAAAGAAGGAACAACAATGTTCAAGAAAATATACCAGAAGTTCGCATAGATTGGTTTAATTATACGGGACGATAGCAACTGCTTTGCACATACAGCTACACAAATATTAGTCTCTATGTGTACCCAGTCAGAACTTACAGACTTTCTGGCTTGACAACAGTAACTTCAATGACTTGAAGCAAGATAGAAAGAGAAACCGCATGTAAACTGCATGTAAATTCTACAGACACAGGTGCAATTATTGGTTCCATGATTCTTCCATGAATTCGCGCAAATTCCCGTGAATCGTGGTAAAGACAGATTTTTGTGTCTGATAGGTGTTCTTGGGTTTGCTTGTTTTCTGTTCATATTTTGACATTTGACTTGTATTCTATCCTTGCTTTTGATTAGGTTGAGTCTAATGATTGGGGGAGCAAAAACCAATTTGACTGCCGATTAGCTGATCTGTTGAATCCAGTAGGCTTTTGCGGGTCAACGATATTCCTAAAAGACTTATTATTTTGCGTAGATTGAAGGACAGGGGTGAAAGGCTCTAGTTTATTTAAGTGTTCTCGGGGTCTCGTGTTCTACGAGGCATAGGTAGAAGAAGATGAAAAACGGTGTACTGTTCGTTTGACCTTGCAGAAAGTCATCCATTTGACGAACGTGAAATAGTTAGTTCTCTTCTGTTTCACTTTTAGGGGCAAAAAGGACGTTTCACTAGATCCGTGCAGTGTTTTGGCTCATTCATCGAAGTCAGACCGTATCACTTTGATGCACATACGCAAATCGTGGATATGTGAATTGAGTATCATGCTTGGGGCAGAATAAAAAGCTTCTTGCGTAAGGATTTCCCATTCATACATGGGGCTATCAGTAAGCAGCATTAATTTGGAAACTTTGTAAGCATCAGTGATCAATTTCAATAAATATATACAAGCCGTTTAGTGGTCAGAACATTGAAATTTGAAATTCAGTCTTATTGTTGTGCGTTCGGCAAACTTTCAACAGTGGCCCAAGAAAATCTTGTACAATGCGTTTATCTTATGCTTCCGGTTTTTTTTCACCTAGATCACATCATTGGCATCTAGTGAGGTTTGTCTTGAATGAAGACGTATATTAAGTGAAGCGGAAGAGATCCAAACGAGCTCATACAATGTACTCCAAAGAGATAGGCAAAACGATAGAGAGTAATCACAGCCAATTGTATTGCCTTGTTGTCACCACAAAGAAGCTGAGCTCTTTTCGGATCGAATTCGATACAATGCTGGTGAGTTTCGGAAGTTTCCGGTCTCTGAGTGAAACCATCTTATCTTTGGAGTTCTTCACGTAATCGAGGTCAATTGGAATGTTCTAAATAGATTTGAAAGCTGAATCATAAACGCAACGGTGGCGGAAATTTATTAGGATAAATGTATTTCAAAGTTAACGAAATACGTCATAAGTTGGCAACAAAACCAGTTTAACCGAGAAAATCGAATACCACGTAAATATGTACTTTTCAGGTTAATCTGTATTGGGTGCACTGCAAATTAGCAAGAATAACGACATGCGACGAAAATTATTTGCTGTGGAACTGGTAAGCCGCACTAGAAAAGAAATTTGTTGGCGTATTATCAAGATTGGGAACATTTCAAGGTGGTAGTAATAGGCCAGTTACATACTGGATTCTGCCTATCCGCTGTTTGCACTAAAATGTGACCAGCGAAGAGCGTTATTATATTATTATGTTTCTACCAAGGAGAACTGAGAATCAATTTAATCGAGAGACGAGACCCCTAAATTTATGACTCCACTGTCCGTGAAACATTTTGATTCGAAGAAGATTCTCATGCGGAACCTGTCCTCAAGCTTGTAGTGAAGCGGTCGCATTTCACATCCTCTAAATCAAACATACCCCGACAATCATGCACCTCTTATCAGAGGTGCAACAAAAAATTGCTTTTTACGATCCGAGCGAAAACTCGTTTCAAGTAATCACTTTAGCCAAATCCGAGAGGATTATATACGACTGGTGACTGTATGCCGGTGTTTAGCAGTCTTTCTGTGTGTATATGTAGGATGATTCCACAGTGGAATTCTGTCTGATAGGATCTTGTGTTCCACAAGCTTATTTGGTTGTTCAAAACCCGGAATTCTCCCGAATTCCGTCCGTGTGGAGTCGACCATGATTAGCTTTGTATCCATCTATTTATTCTTGGTCGTAGACGGTATAAGATAGTAGAACAAATGGTTTTGCTCGGTATACTGATCTGTCAATCATGTTGTTGTACGCATCTATTATTTACTTTTAATGGCAATGCAATTGGCTGAGCGTATGACTTCAGCTATTTCACCACCTTAGGGCTTTTGTTTTGTTTTGTTTAACGTACAGTGTCACGGAAACAGTATGGATCTATGATTATTAGTCTATTTTCAAACAAGAAGGGGGATCACATCAGGTACATTGCAGTCATCAATCACTAGTGTTATAAATATAATATAAAGACGATGATCGGTCAGTGATAGTTGTTTATGGTCAATAACGATCAAGATAAGGTTAAATTGTCATTCATGTAACAAAATACCTCATTTGGAACAAGTTTGCCGAATTCCCACACACACACACACGCAGGATATGAAATAGAACGGTTCACTATCAGATGCACATTCTTGTGTTTACCGTACCAAACAGCAACAGTTTACTCCGTCAGGTCTTGTTCATTTTGGTTGTTCAAAGAAATCAATGATTGCATCTTTTGCTACTCACAAGTCTCGCATTACTACTACTGGACGACTGATCAGATCCAAATTTCATTTTACCTGATCGCTGAGCAATTGGCACTTTGTTTGCAAACGTTTCATCACATGCCTAGGTGTCATCTTCAGCGCTTGTGAACCGAATGCAACCTAACTTCATGATGTAGTTTTCTGATTGTTACATCAATTCATTTATTCTCTACTTTTGGTTACAACAATCTGCACGTTGTGTGTAATGTGTGTGAATAACTGCTCAACGGTGTCACATGTATATCATTCGTGAGTTTGCAAAATAGATATCAAATTTAGTTTGTAAAATAAACAAAACGTAACGATCTCCCGGCACTCCGGATCCGTCATTCCATTGCACGGTTCGTACGGGGGCTCGACAAGATGTCGCACGTGTTGGCAACAGCATAGTCAGTTGTGTTTGAAGCATATACATAAGTTTTGTTTCCATGACAACGCATAATTTTTGAATAATAAATTAATCGATTGCCAGATGAAAAAAATATTTCAATATGTTATTTTCTGTCTCGATTTATCAAAATTCGTATGGTCTAAGTTTTGGATGGCAATTGCAGAGCTTGTCTAACATACTTCTGTTAGCATGCGCTAGAAGGCGATCTAGTCAACTTAGAGAAACATGTATCCCAAGGATCAGTATGTGTGATCTACAAATAAAATCAGATGCTGTGTCTTTGTTCATTCGATTGTGACGATTTCCGGCTGAAGTTGGATAGAAATTTCTGTTTGTTTTCTGCTCCCCCATCCGTTTTCACCTGCACATTTCGAGAAATTTATTATCTTATGATTGAAAGAGCTGAATCGCGAACTATCACTGCAATGAATATATCTGTTCAACTTAAATGCTAGCTTTTCCTTTCCGTTCGTAAGATTATCTGCGACTAAGAAATGCATTTCAAACCAATTGAAGAATTTTGGTTTGTCTCGTAAATATAACCTACATCGATTTCATTGATCAGACGTTTCTTATCCGGATATTTAATAACTTATGAAGTATGCGGGTTTGTAAATAACAAGCGTAAATGAGAAAATTGGACAATGCTCATGTTTTGTTTAGGATGTAACCGAGACTATATGCAAGTTAGGCAAGCAATACCACATCACAAGATAGGCTACCGCAGAAGTCATTCCCCGATTTGCCTTGTAAAGCCCGTCCTCCTGATGGTTTGGGTAGCATGAGAAACATAGGATGAGTATTTTTAAGTTTTATATAAATCATCATTTAAGCCGTCGGGAACTAGGTGGATAATGAACTGGATTATCTGATAAATTATGAGCCTTTTCAAATACCGTGATATAGGGATTTTGTAATCTTTCATTTATTCACTTTTATTATATGATCCGAATTTCGGTTGCTGTGCTGTTAATAACTAAGAGAAAACATTATTTATATGTTATCTGGTCCATCGTGTTCAGTGCTTTGCATGTATCACCTGCTACTCACGTATAAATTACAATTCGTTGTTCATTTATAGCAGCTCTAATAAACACATTTAGTTTCGATTTTCAATGAAGTCCAAACAAAAGATTACAAACGAATTGTCTGCAAAACAGTTGGATTTGTACATGAAATAGCATGAATATTGGTTACATGGAAAATTCGCATTAGAAAAATGGGCTTTCTCTTGATCGCTCTTATGGACCCATATCCTGCAAAAATCAATCACCGTTGCGCGTGCAAGCAGAATATGGTGTGAAGCTTTTCATCTTTATTTCTTGTTTCTTTTTAAAAAAGAAACGCAAATAAAATGAATTCACACAGTTTTGGCGAATGGATCATTTAAATGAATAGTTTGATTGGATAGTATATAGAAATATCCAGTGACTATATTCCCTAAAATTGCATTATTACTGTAAGAGAAAAAACAGTAATCAACTGATACCCTACTAACAGAACACTCGACGACGATTTTCATCGTTTGTATTTATGTCCATTCGTATAATTTTCGGGTACCATCACTCTGCATAATGATGCTTGTCCAATAATAATTACATAGAAGGGAGGAACTGGAGTATTTTGATTAACTAATCAAACCCTGAATGTGGAAAGCGAACTTGAAATACAGCGATAAGGTTTACTTATTTTTACTGTTTTGAAAAAGAGAGAATTTAAAAATTTCGTAACACTGGTTACATCTGATTCACACAAGGATAATTTGGAATGTTATTCCCATGATCGTTGGTTAATTTTAATTACGTCGAAGTCTTTTGAATTCAATATTGAGACGTTCCATATCTTCATTGTAGTAATTATCGGTCAATTTAAAACAATTCACCGTGGTTTGATGATCATCAGTCGCGAATCAATAATTCCGATCGATTCAACAATCACAGAACTCACTGTTGGTCACCGACTCTTGTGTTACAGTTGCCCATAAGGTTCTAGATGATCATCTTTATCCGCTTCCCCCTGAACTATTGACTTGTCATCCCCATCCGTCCACACACTCTTCATTTCGGCATCTGCTCTCTTAAATTAACTGTTATAAAAATTACCAAAAGGGGACAGTTCGCAAGTGAACTACATCAAAAGGTGTGCACATTAAACAGATGACAGCGAAATTTGCCACCTTTTCTGTTATGTTTCATTCCGCATGACGAACAGGGTACATTTTTAATTGAACGCATATATGGCTACACAAGTTACACAAGTACAAAATATCAAAATAAATACACGAAAAGATTTAACTCTACTCGGTTTGGATATCTGCAGTGTCTAACATTGTGCACTCCTAATTTTTTGTTGGAAAAATTGGACTTTGACAAATGCCTGATGCTTGGTGTCTAAATATTTAGAAGATTGCTCTGGAACGCCCTTCTGATAAATTCCAAATAATCAACTAAATTACTAATTTTATTTGAGGAATTTTTCACATATCTTTTCAAGAAACCGTTGCCAAGTTGCCAATATATTGCGCGCGTTACTCATATAAGAATAAAAATAATAGAGACCACACAATGGATTGTGTGTGGTACGTAATCACTCATTGATGTTCTGATTTCGGGAAGAGTTTCTCTTAATATATTCTGTTATTCCTTGATCAATATTCATGATTTCCCGTTGCAGTTTCTACATACATGTTTTTACATACCCACTGATAGTAATATTTCTGTTCCACTTACTTGTTGTCTACAAATAGCGTCCCCAAGTTATCGGGAAAACAAATCAACTTTGTGAATCATTTATCTCATGAGGTACGAGATTCTTGAGGCACTGCTGATGTCGTTTGAGTTGCCACAGTGAGATATTAGCTTATTACAAGGTTTCCTTCTCACTTGTTTTTTTTGATGTAAACGTGAGTGAGTTATACACGAGAGATATCAATCAGCTGTTCAAGCTATTTCGAGTGTCAGATAATTCCAGACACTGTAGAACGATTTTCACATGATTTGTCATGGTGAATATGTAAACGAAGAAAAAACTAAGGTATTGGAATATTTGTACACGGGAATTTGAATGCTTTTAGTACCGACATGCATATCAGTTTAAAACGGGAGTGAGGGATCAAAAAATATCTGACTGATCCCAGCTGAACTTTATCCGGGGTTGTCTCCTACTACAATGTTTCAACATTTTCTTCAACGTATAGAAGACTGCCAAATGTATGGCGATTTTGCTACCCCAATAACCCTTCAGTACTCCTGGTCCTCTATAAATAAATCTCAGAAGTTATTATTACACTAGGATTTTTTATTCAACGGAAAGCAAGTGAGCTTTCATTTGATGTATACAAAAGCAGTTGGCGGACCGTCTCGCTGACATCAACAATCAACCGGGAGAATATTCATTTATTTACTGTACAATGAACTCCTATTTTGAGGTGATCAACCACACTGAATAAATCAGACGAAACTCAATAAGGACACAACGAAAATACCAAAGATGAAAAATTGTACGTTTCCTTGGATTACCATTTTGCTTTCTCTAAAGGATTTTGTTACCTGGTGACTCTTGGGACTGCTTAACACTAGACTACATATTTTGAACTCGTAACAATCTGTTGGACGTGAACCTGTGAATTCAGCAGGTGGCTACCGCATACGTTTCATCAACCAGTCTACCCCAGATCAATACGAGATGGATTCCGCTTGGAGAAAAATTGAACGATGGTAAATTATGAGGAGAAAATAAATGCACGTCTATCAGACAGTATAGTGGCAAGAACCGATGAGTGGCTTATTTTATCACATATTCAATATCGAAACTCCATATTTTGCGAGAAGTGCCGGTGATAGAGTTTTTCCGTTTAGTTTAGACTAAAGCAGGTTGGAATCACGATGTGAAAATTTATGAAGATGATATAATTTAGTCTTCTTCACTTGAGGTTATTCCGCTGATTTGTTGCACATTCATTGTTATTAGATAGAAGTTAGGAAGAATTATGGATTGTTGAGTTAAATACGGATTGTGTGTTAGTGCATATGCGTATAGAGTAACTGTTCGATTAGCTTTGGGGTGGAAAATGAGCAAAATGCTTGTGCGGTATGGCTCGGTTATTCCTGCTGAAATCATCACATGACAGATCGATAAAAATCCGTTGCTGGAAATTGATGTAATGTTTGTTATCAACACTTATATCACTGTCACTTATTAAATAAATAATTGTAGTAAAGATTTCCCGGAAAACATCTGCAATAGATCAGATGCTATTGCTGGAAGTGTGGCAGTTGGGTAACCATGGGCAGGGTGAGCAATTACACGTAGCCTTGAATGCTGTAGCTATGAGAATAATGACTCGACATCGCACAGTTTATTCACTGTGCCTAATGACTGATCATTTTACTACGAATCATATACACCGTTCGCTAAAACAGGCCAGTAAAACCAAAATGCCGGTACACACGAAACGATGTACTTTGCCTAGTTTCATCGCATTCCGATTGGAAAAATTGGACAACGGATATAATTCATGTTCCTTTTTCGAAATACGTTCAATTTCATCGTCAAACAGCCAAAATGATATACGATTGACTTTCACGTCTATTTATTTACTTACGCCTTAGAGAACATCCTGACCGTACTCTCTCGGTCCCGCTCTGTTGGTGAAACGGAAAATAATGTTCTTGTCATTCGGTGTAATGAAGTTTGGGGCAGAGAATCACCGGATGTAGAGATTAAAATGTAACCTGAGAAACATGACCCCAAAAATAAATCGGTTAAGAAAAGCATGACAGGCTGTGCTTAAGAAAAAGGAATGCATCTGAGGTTTACAAATGCAACGAAAGCCTAGGATTTTCTCACGTTCATGGTGCTTTCAAACTGCACGGACGATTGACACTGCTTTGTCAGACCACAAAGTCACCTGCTACTTGGTGTGGTTAGGAAAGAGTTGATCAATAAGCAAAGTGCGTTGATTGAATGCCGCGCTTCTGAAACAGGTCACGAACAGCAACAAACCCAGTTTACTCTGCAGTTTACAGACTATCACAGTCTTTAGGGAACGTTCGGAGCTAGCAGAACAAGGGGTTACTTTGGAGTTGAAAGCAGGAATTGGCGGGCGAGGGGTAATGTTGTGCAAGGCCAGTGAAACAACTGTGGAGACTGAAATTCGGCAAAGCAGCCGGTCAAAGAGTTAGGAAAAGTTACCCGATGAACAATAGGACGTAGTAAGCCTTTAAACACAAACAAGCAAAGTAAGAGGCAAACTGCTTCGATAAATTTGCTGACATTTGTTGGAGAATTATTTGGAAAACATTTTGCTCGACCGCTTGTCATTGATGCAAAAAAGATGGCGGTAACCGTGCCTGCCTATATAGGTGTGATCCGGATTCTAAAAACCATCGTTGGATTTCTATATTTGTAAACAATCGCCAAAAGTACATACAAAAGCTGGAGACTACATTTTCGCTCTCAACGCACCTCTTTATTCATGCGTGCGTCCATCCACGCCTTCAGGGAATGAAGTTACAGATTGGAAGGCATGTGCTAATATCATACTAACGAGTTCACCCCCAGAGCTAATCAGGACTAAATTGTCGAATTCCTTTCGATTTTTCTATTTAAAAATCGTACAGCTTACAACATCTTACAACATTAAACGCAGAACTGGCAAGGTGCCTCTAGTTTGAATGTTTCCTTCGTCCTACCATGTACACGTTTGCTCCGCTTAACAGTATCCTCACACTTCTTTGTGGCGAAAATCAACAGCCATTTTTCTTACTACTTCTAGTTATTCGCAAAGAAAAAGCCTCACACTGAATATTATTTATAACACGAAGAATATTTTCATAAACAAAAAAGGGATGCAGTGAGTATGTAACCCGAAGGTAATGGAAGCTGGTCCATCATTGGTGAAGATCCATCTAGTCTACTTATAAAGATGTAATTCTTCTAGAATTACATAGAAATTTATTGGTTGTGGCTCGGTGGTAACGTCAACAAATTATCACCCAGAGGGACATTTTTCAAATCGCACCACTAGTGACCAATCTTCCTCATTATGTGTTGCATCAGAGTCTTTTGATTAGCTGCTTCTCCCTGCCTGACAATTGCATCATCGTATATCAAAATGAAGGAAATAGAATTGAAAAATAAAAATAAAAGTTATCTTCTTACTATTAGAAACTCTTACGAGCAGCCAGTTAGACTGGATCAATTTGTTCATACTGGATATGAAGGAAAAGTGCCATTGTAACACCAGACCGATTGTGATTGAAACAGCTATGGAGCGCTTTTTCAGTTATTCCGTTTATGATCCATTTGGGCCACAAAACCAGGTTCTTCTCATGTTTTGTGCGATGGAAATGGTTGGGATAGCCAACAAAGAGCACTAGACAGCTGTTTACTTTTTCTGTCCCTGTCAGGATTCGAACCGCGATTCTTCGGGCTGGGACTTCAAACCCTTACCCTTGGGCTACACGGTCGATGGTGATCACCTTGTGCGAATGGCTCAATCCATTTAGATGGTGAATGTTTGGATCAGCCCATTCGATTTATTCACAGGCACCAGGAACTGTCGATATTGTTCTCACGTTAATTGTGTAACCTTGTCTTGCTAAGAATTACGATATGTATCTCAATAAATTGTCAAAGTTTGTAAAACCTTTTTCCTATCGTGCATTTCACAGACACAAGAGGACATACCTGGGTAGAATTGATATTGGGTATCAATTTTGCATGCTCTCATTCAGATGTAAACACATTTATATGTTCATGCAAACCGAAGTAACACAAGAGTTGAAATAAGTTATTTGAACAAGGTGGTGGACAAGAGAGTTGCGTGATTTGTGATTGGTTAGGGGTCGAAGTCAAGTTAAATGAAAACAGTTGATATGGAGATGAACTAGTCCGAACGATGTGGTGAATAAGGTTACGGGAGGGGGAGGGAAGGTCATATAGCACACTAGTGTAGGGTGGTATCAAGTGTGACATCATCATTACCACGGCAACAACAGTTGAGTCACACATTTTTTTGAACACATAATTGCGGTTTCAAGCGGTGAATAATTATCGCTTCTAAAAAGCGCAACGTCCTTGAACTTCGAAGCATCGCAAAGACTCGAAACGCTTTGGGTGCTTCCACCTGGTGACCAGAATCTATTAAATGACGGGCAATGGCACTCCGCGCAGATCAAGGCGTTTCGCGTTATGTTCACATATTCTAATTGATAAAAGACATTCTGTCCCGCCAATCTAAAGCTAAGCTCAGGTATATTGAGATGATAGATACAATTGTAGGTAATACTTAAGTCTTCTCGATCTAGATTAATGCGCGTGAAACAACGGATTACTACTCTATCGATTGTCAGACAGGAAACAATAAATATCCGTGTATGGAAAGCCTACGCCAACAGGACCGTAGTTACACTTCAGGAGTTTCTACCCTGTGGGATACGAGCATGGTGTGTTGAGCACTCTGTTTCGCGGGTTTCGCCGACAATGTTTTTAGGTGGGTTAGAAGCTACTAACCGTAAAAACCGCGACATAAGCGTCTTTATGGAAGCTTATATAACATTGAATCATAGTATTGATTCACCAACGAACTGGTACTGAAATAACTAACCAAATAAATTTACCCGGTGTTGTAGATTAGGTTATTGTGACGAAAATACACTTCATGCGTACACGTATATAGAATAACCAAAAAAGTCCTTTTACTTCCTTTTTTATTTAATGAATATACAAATGTACAGTCAACATTCAACGGCCATACAAAGGCTGCCTGGGAAGACCGGCCGCAGTGAAATGATTCGAACCCAGGACTCACAGGTCACCGGTTGATGACCTAATCACTTGGCTACCAATATGCAAAGGAAGAAGATTGCTGAATACGCGTCCCTGACGAGCGGCAAGAACCGGGAAACCGGTCTTGTGCTTGCAGGAAATTTTCTCCAATCATTCATATACTGCTTATTTTAGTATTATAATATATATATATATAATCGGGACAGTGATTGTTAGAAACGTTTATAGTCGCTCGTCAGAATCAGTCCATCAGTGTAAATAATTTTGTCAAATCCTCTTTTCCCCGTCAGGAAATCACCTCTATCGATTTTGGTTAAAGCATGACGAAATGTATTATATCCCAATGCAGTCACGAAAAGTCATGGGAATGCCCAATAATTTGCCCGACTCAGGGTAGTGTAGGACTCTATTTATTTCTAGCATAGCACAAACTAATCGTTGATATTATTCTGTGAACTATTTGATTATACAAACTCCAAATTACTAGATGACAATAGATTGGGGCTGTACTTTTTGAGGAAGAAAGAATGAAACTCTTCAAGGATAGATGAACATTAGGCTTTTAATCAATAGCTGGTAACTCTGATACATTTTATGAATGAGTACTATTAATCATCAGTGCACGTGAGCACAAACCAGATAGCGTAGAATGCAGATCTGTACCGATAGGTGAAGGCATGAGCACGCACGCACGATTGAGAGCAATTTGATTCAAACATGTATATCGTTTGTATGCGGTAGACATTCCTTACAATGATCTATCTGCCAAACTATTCGGTCCTTGCAAATTCCGTAAAGGCTATCAAGCATACAGCGCAATATTTGTGAAGGTCTTTATGTGGTACAGTCGGGTGGCTTGGCAAAGGAAGCGAAATTCTCCGAGAAGGTTTACGATTAGCGTTTTACACAAAGCCGAATTGAAATAAAACGCTTAATTTTGACATGTTTCTCTAAATCTATCTTACTTCCACCACTACGCCTAAATTCGGAACTAATCCAGAAGGCTAAAGGTGAGAATATATTAGCGTTGCTAAGAAATACAACCTGAACTCTCCCCAGAGCACTACCCCGGGGAATTACTCCTTATTATTTCTGAAGATCCTACTTACGATTATGATCTGTAGGTGTAGATACTTGCTTAAGTTTTACCCGCAACTTATTTTGACTAATTCATAGATCCTCCGTCCACCCATTCCCCACTACAGACCGTAAAAGGGTCCCCTAAATCCCTAACTAGAAACATTCCTTTAACCGTATTCTTCTTAATGAAGCCAAACGGTCCTTTTTATTTTTTTCATCTTCAGTGCCGTCTATTGAATGCACAACGATACAATTTTCTGGAAAGGGGAAGCGGCCAATCAAAGGGCTGCCATACAACACACACAATGGGGAAAGTCAGGCGGTCGGTGATGATGGAATTCGAACACACGTCCCCGGGGTGCTAATTTGGTGACGTTACAACACCGGGCCACCACCGCCCGGACGAGTTCGTACGACTGGTGCTTAAAGCTTAAAACGTGAAAGCCTCACACAATTTCTTAACTTTTCTGTGAATCCCTGTTTTCGGACCAATGTTCAATTTTTGTACAACCAGACAAGTTATCCCAATCCCTACGAGAGATATCCACTGTGATCCACGCAGATGCCACTCCAATCCCCGCATCAACACTCCCCGAGGTTATGGACCTAATGGTTGACCTAACAGCACTTTCAAAGCCGCCAATTGCCTGATGCCCGCCTACACCGGTTTTGCTATCATGGGCTAACAGGTGACTTGCTAGCGCGTAGTCAACTAGTCGCTTACAATTTCACATCTTGGTTAATTGCATTGAATCTAATACCGTTTATCCAATCATTAGCAGTGGTTTTACAAACTTCCAAAGTAAGGCCTTTTCTCGCATTTACTTATTTCTAAATATGAAACGTCCGCTGTGATAGTTGAATCTCATCTTATATTCATTAGGTGAGTTCGAAGAAGACTCTAGTAAGTGGCAAAATCAAACAAGGTTCCGTGCAATACTCTTCTGTGAACTTAATGACCTTTTATCCCAGAAGAAGCAGACCGGTCGGAGAGAAATCAGCTTCCAATGAAAGGAATAAATGGTTTAAATGCCCAGGATAAACGCGATGTCAACTTGGTTTTTACTACCACGATTTGAAAGATAATCCACTCACTCACATCGTATTCTTCACTACTACTCGGTCAGCTATAAACAGATTAGTTTTGAGATTCACTCTTTTCCTTTTTTTGACACCCAAATGGGACCAAATGCTCGTGACTGAACGAATTGAATGCGCTACTTCACTCAAAGATTTGGCTGCTCTGGCAAATAAATAAATGGAAGATTCACATAGTAATATCAAAACCCTACGATACAGCGAAGAAGCTTGGTTTCGTAGCTTCGTCTTCAGTTGTGTGTGTTTATATCTAACGTGGAAATAAATGAGATTGGTCCATCGAGGTTAACTGTGATAATACAACAATGTCTATCACGTGTATTGAGGACGGGTGGATTAAATGGGAACAGTGAGCTAAGGGAGGGGGAACAAAGGTCAACTCTGGAATGTTCGGTGACCCTTTGTGACGTGCAATTTGTCACGCCATGTTGCGTCATCACGACATGACCGAGGTAATGAATCGGGTCATCTCGTAGGCTTGGTTGGGGCCAAGGCAACTGAAGTGCGGTAACCATCTTCTTCTGTTTGCACAGTGGTGGGCTCATGATTTTGATTGCTGCAGTTTCCGCCGTTGCCAAGTGCCGTTTCCGAACGTGCTTTGATTTGTTTTGGGATACTTTATAAACGACTTTGAATGCATCGTTGTTTGGCTGATGCCCGGTATCAGCAAGGTGGATCATAGTCCCACTGGTTATTGTTTTCTTGCAATCCGTTCTAAGCCTATGTTGCAACTCATGTAGGTCGATCGACATGGCAGTCGCCTAAACGGATCAAATAACACAACCCACGTTGGCTCACACAGGATGGGAATGATGCTGTGTCAAGGTCGATCGCTGCTCATCTGGCAGAGACGTGACAATTGGTTGATATGCGCGCGGCATTTACAGTCGTTTATCAAATCTTACCACAACCCTTGAGAGCAATACGGTTTCGGACTTTAGAAAACACAGAGACCGTTACCATCAGACTCATGAAGCCTCAGCTGTACACACGATGAAAACGAATCCAAGCTATCGAATTCTGCTGGTCAATGGAGGCCAAAGAGAAAATCGCCTGTTCACATAACCATGACGAAACATGGCGAATTTCCGTTACTTCATTCAAACAGCGTACAAATTTGGAGTTCTCTCGGGCTCAATACCAAACACATGATTCATCTACTTTTCTGTTTGATCCTGTTAGAGTTGTTTTTTGTAGATATAATTGTAAAGGTTTGAAAGGAATTCACCGAAAACCTATGCTTGCTTTTGTTGTGCGTTCTCAATCCTAATAAACCAGGTGATTAATTCGATTCCCTTCTTCTTCTTTTTCTATTGTTCACTGCATCCGTCAACACCGCAGACCGTAACGCATACGAAATATTTCCGGTTTATGTTGATAATCAATTAAGCAACGGGCCCCGGTCGAATCTAAGGGGAACCATTGCCATGTACACAGGCAGACAAGACAAAACACGCTGACGCTAGCTAAATTTTTACAAGATTCCTTTGAATATCAGTCCAAAACTGTTTATTAACTTCCTCGGAATCGACGTTATCTATGGTGTAGAGATACTAGGTGTTTCGGAAGAACACATGTTGGTTGAATCTAATGTAGGTGGCACAGTTTAACAATGTGCGTTTGGCAAAGTGTCTACATTGAAAAGTATTTAAGTGGTTTTGATCCACCACCATTATTGATAACAAGTTGCGATCAATAAAGAGATAACTGCTTTGGAATAGAGACCGCCAGATGTGTGGTTCATGTTTTTTTCTTTTGAAAGTTTGCTTTCCTATTAAATCGGTATAAATATTAGCCGATGAAAACATGCGACGTGCCACTGGTACATATTAACCATTTGAAAAGTCATCGCTTCGAGTAACAGAATGTTCGTTAGTTTCCATCTGAACAAACTAATGAATTTTTTAACAAGAGTTTTCACATTTGTTAAGGCATGCATTTGTGTGGCCTGCGACAGTTGTATTCTCAGCAGGCAACACGGGCTTGACCGTTTTCCATTGATCACTTCTCGGATGCCAAGTGACACTAAGGATTGAGAGAATGAGGGTAGCTTGAGTTCCCTTCAACGGCGAGAAAAATGAAAATAAATCAATTCATAGATTAAACGGACAGGCGGCGCAATCGAGACGCTCCTGGAACAGTTGATTCTTAGATCGAATTGCTGTCTGATCAATGAGGGTTTTGCTAGTGTAGTATTCACACTTGTTGCTTTGGGTGCTCGCTTCTTCTCCCGTGATCGTTCGAACCCAATGGTATTTCTCATTGAACATTCAATGACCTGTATCTGAAATGGAAATGAATATTTGAATTTGCACGGAGTTGGATTTGGGTTTTATGACGTTAATAAAATGTACTTGATTAAATAATAGTGGATTGAATAGCTCGCTATGACCGGTCTGGAAAGTACACTGCATTTATTCTAGTAAAGAACATTCTATCAGTGTTTTTTTAATTCTAAGAGTACCTTGTTTCACTGTGGACAGTTTTGTTTATTTCTGGAACACCATGGATGGGAGGTAAATAGGAGTACCCATAATTAAACAATGTTCTGCAGTGGATAGTTAGTTGTTTCTTGAATAGCTCTTAGTCCATGACCAAACGGCTTCCCAGTCTCTTTATTTTGTCAGAAGTTGAATAATAATCTATCCTTCTCTCCACTCCCAGATACCGTTGTAATCTACCAACCACCTTTATATATGAGCCTAAACACAAAACTCGAAAATGTGAGTAGTACCCCACAACATTGATAGTAGTTGTTGTAGCAAACTCTGTTTGCCCAATGTTACAAGGCAACTGTAGTGATGGTAGTAGTAGTAGTGGTAGTAGTAGTAGTAGTAGTAGTAGTAGTAGTAGTAGCGCACACGGAACTCGGAACACAAACCACGCAATAGGAATCACAGGACACAAATGAAGGATCAGCTATCAAAGACTGGATCACGGAAGCACTGGACCGCAATGGCACTAGCACGCAATGTCCCACGTAACTGTGACGCAAAGAAAAGGCCACAAGAACGATAGTTCGTTTATTGGAACAAATGAGGGCGATTAAATAATATGTACAAAAGTAGATCATTGATTATCTAGGCTTTCACCAATCGTATTGCGGTATTGCTGGTATAATTCTGTCTCCGTCTGGACTGCACTGTCTCGGATTGACTGGCACGATCTGCCTATGGCGTGTAGTCAGAAGCCGTGAGACGCGCGTCATTGACGTCACCTTTGAAATTTGATTGATCGCAGGTGTCCATAAGCTGTAGCGCGCCGCTCCAGGGTAGGCTTCATGAGGTAGGCCTGGATCAACACAGTAGCTTTCATAGCCCACATAGTATGGGTTACTCGTTCACTTTCTTTTGTCGTGCTATGCTTTACCTGAAAAGTGCTCACGCTTCATGCTCAGGGGACATTGGATATTGTCTATTGGCCGTCAATTTGAGAAAAGCTTTCTGTGAAAGTAAGATGGGTAATGACTAAGTGTAAAAACCAGTGAATATCCGGGACATCTTACAAGTGAAATGCTTATTGTTGAACAGAATAAGGATCTTTTACTGATACTATTTTATCATAACATACAGTGCTCAACCTACGCATCGTCGTAATTGTTCACTATTTGCGATGGTAGCGTCCCGTTTCCATACCGAGACGATCGCATGGACATCCTTCTCGCCAAATTTTCAACAAGCACGGTAAAAAAAATTGCAGGGAATTTGAAGGCATTTTTTCACGAAGATTTCAGTCAGACCTTTGGTTGTTGTGTTTGACCCGCTTGCAATGAATGCAAGTCTATAACAGTATCCTGCAGTTGAACTGCGCTCAGAACACTAAGGTGCTGAAACACATCCATAGGCTTGTTTCATCCTGGTCCCATTAGTACGGTGATTTTATAAACAAACAAAAAACAGATAGCGCTATGCAAACAAATGAATATCATTGAAATTTGCAATCAAATTTAGAGTATCAAGCTTGGATTAGCCCATTCGATTGTTTAGAGGCACCAGGCACGCTTGATAGTCTTCGGTTTGAGTATTTCGTTTAATCTTCTCACCGGCTTACTTAAAACAACATTGGGTTATTCAGATATGGTGAATGAACATATAAAAGCATACGCAGATTACTAAACATAGAAATAGAAGATCGACTCCATAGTAAGTGGATTGATTGTATCAAAAACATTTGTGCGCATAAGGACGGGTGATGTAACCAAATAAGCAGCGCTTTACTAATTACCAAGACTTTAGAATTGCGATCAGCTAAAAGTGGTTTGAAAGACGAACTTGGGTCAACTGTGTGTCTTGTTGCCATCAGATGCTTTGCAACAGATGACCCTAGATTTCTTGACTATCAGCTGTGGGTTGCGTCATCAATTTCACCAATCACTTTGGAATATGTTCGCCCGTCCGTTGTGAGATCTAGCGGTTTGTTCTGCCTATGTATGCGTCACAGCAACTGCAAGCGAACTGGTATACAGTGTTGAAGCAGAACCGGTTTGCCAGCCATATTTAAGTTTTTCCAGATCAATTCTAGGAATAGAAGCAATGGGTCTGAGTTGAGCAGCTGGGAATGTACGGTCTGGAGCTGAACTCAACTTGTGGCGCACATCAATAAAGATTCAACGAAATGCTAACATCTCGAGACATTTGTCTTCCTTCAATATTCATAAAATGAACAAAGAGACCCCAATTCTTCAAGTTTATAAAGTTTGAGTAATCCGGATATAATTATGAAATCTCTTCAGTGCAGTATCACGTCAGAAGTGATGGTGTTGTGTCGGAATCTTCCGTCTCACCTTGCTAAACAAAAGTTGGAAACCAAATATGAGAAAAAAGTATACAGGAGTGACGCAATCACTTTACTTCACAAGAGTTGAACTAAATAAAATCTTTACTGGCTATAAATATTGCGACATTACCGAATGCCTCCAAAAGCGCCAAAACGGTTTCTGCATCCGGGGTCCATCTGACATGTTGAAAGATTCAGAGTGAGAAAAGAGTTATAAAAGTTATAAAACCTGAAGGGCCATAGGAATCACCGTAGTTATCCGGGCTGAGTATATTATCAGGACCAGCAAATGGATCGGGGCAAATATAAGTTCGAAATAAGCACTGAAAACCAGGACAAGATTCATTTTTGGAGACAGTCATAGCATATCCAGTTGGACAGTTAGAACAAGATTGCGACCGCGATTTGGACAAAATTAAACATACTGTTATCCCAACACATGAGCAAAGCAATTTACCTAAATTCCTCATAGATAATGTACCGCTTGCCCCTGTTTCATGCGGTCCTGTATACGACATGTGATGAGAAAATGGTTGGTCGGTCTGTTTGAATGAATCAATGCACAATCTCCAAGTATCTTTCATTGTTTTCAGTATAACAGACAATCAAGCAGGCATTCTGACTGGCTGTTAAGCTACCGCTTTGAAGCGTAGCACTGAAAGTTACCACCATCAACGTATGATCTCAGTTCAATCCGAAGGTAGAAATGGCGATTATCTATAGTTATTATAATCACATACACCATATATTTATACTTGATTGAAGCAACGGCACTTTCCATTCATGTTTCAGTTTTGACAGTATGCCAGGTAATCGCGTTGTTGTTTTCATCCACACTTGCTCTCCTGGTTGCACCGGCGAACCGTTGGCCTTCTTGTCGTAAAACTCTTTCTGGTGGCGTTGTGCTGTTCTCAGGTGTTCCCGTGAGAGTTGATGACTCATTAGTAGCGTTTGTTGCAGCCTGGCGACGTAGTTGGTAGTAATTAGAGCTGATTCCTGGGGTTGGGGTTTCGGAAGATCCAGTGTTCGTCTCAGTGACTAAGAAATGGGGTGACTGTCCAGTAGACTTTTGTACTGGGGCTCGATATCCAAGTAGGCAGGACGGCAGGGCGGCGTCTCGTTTTCTTATTTGTCGAATCACAAATGAGTTCAATGAGTTCAATAGTGTGCTGTTTGTTCTCTCGATCAGCCCATCGCCTTAGGGATGATAAGGCTTTGGCCTGAGTTACATTACCCCCAAAAGTTGACACAGATGGGCTTTCAAAATTCGAACCGTGATCCGTGTGGATGTATAAAGGAGCGCTCCAACGTGATACCACGTATTGTGGATAGTCTGCGTGATTGTGACCGAATCTTTCCGGGATAGCGGTTCCGCTTCGCACCATTTGGAGAAGTAGTCGACCATCACATCACATACAGTAGAAGTAATCATCATTTTACCATATCCGTATTGAATAATGAAAAACGTCGAATGTGTGTTCACGTTCACCGAAGACGGGATGAGTAGATTGACAGTGACAGCGTTGTTTGTTGAGGTCAGCAATTCGTTTGACTTCACCCCAAGTCATCCATGAAAATGGTGGATGGTTGATGTTTCTCTGAGCAAGTATACGTCGATGCCGATACACGGAACTGCAAACATGCATCTCGGAACATTGCAGTGTACCCGTTCACAAAGATGTTTTGTAACACAACTTGAGATATATTTCGGTCTGCCCGATGACATTTGTTCAGTTGGTGACTTTCGATTGGAGATATCCCGCCTTCCCAGGTGTCCGAACAAAATAACTGACTAAACAGTGTTCGAGACAACACGTGAGCCAAATTGAAGTGATGAGTCTGTGGAGCCCGAGTGTGGCTTAGTTGGCCTAATGGCACCATACTTTCATCCGTGAGATAGGTTCACAGTTGGAATCCTCAGACAGGACATAGCATATATATTGCCTGAGAGTGATGGATAATTTGATTCAACTTCGAAGAGCAAATTCAATTCACGCTTTATTCACAAGCGTGAACTGAGATGCTAGGAAGAACTGGGCAGCTATTTCGATCTGGTTGCGTTTCATCAATAATTAAAATCCATCGACCCAATTGTGGATCGTTCCCTAGACCTCATAGGTAGAACGCAAGCATGCTACCTACTCTGCCGCCGGGAGGCTGATCAGACCGTTTTGTCATTTTCCCTTTACACGATATAGCACAACCATATCTTTGCGACCCTGTTGCGGGCAACGAACCTCGCTCATCTCAGCACTAGCATCTTAGCACTAAGTTATTACTGAGATGAGCGAGGTCCGTTGGCCAAAACAAGCTCGCGAACATGGGTTACGCTATATAGTGTATATTCCAAGTGACTAACGGTTTGACCAGCTGCCCAGTGACCGAGTATGTAGCATGCTTGGATTCTGCCTTTGAGGTCCCAGGTTCGATCCCCTGTTTGATCAGAGGATGTTTGCTACTGATGAGAACCAAATAGGTGGAACATCTGTACAGTGCTTCCTAGCCTTTTAGTTTACACTTCGTTTGCTCTATACATGTTGAATTCGCTCTTGAAAATTATATATACAGTACTGGTCGATTGTGATGCACTGAAATTTCTCTATGATCAAACGGAGTTTCATTGTATTTATCATCTGTATTAATGCTTTAGATATGGGTAATAATTTATATCTTGTATACTGCGATCTAAGTAGTATATAAATATATATATATATCATATTACCGATATGAGCACATGTATCAATGCAGCGAAATAATAATTACAAATATGTAGAGTAAATACATATTATTATTTTGATGTTCAAATGGGATTTGGAGGGAACAGTAATGTCTACCGGAATTATGTGTGCTTAATTTGGTCATTTATTCCCTTGACAAGCACGTTTAACGAAAAAAATTAACTGATATGTACTGTCGAAAAACCTGATAGCTCTTGTCAACAACATTCTCCGGCATTGATCACTAAAAGCACCGGATAAATTATTTTCTTTTGATCGTTGGTCCGCAGTCAACAAAAATCCTTTTTGCAAAACGGAATCCAACAAGCCCACTCACTGATAACTAGTGAATACTAACAACAAATTCGTCATATTTAAAACAACAGATAAAGTGTGGTATTCTGTATGCATGAATGAGCATACTTCATTGTTGATCGTACTTTTCTGTCAAAGTACATGGATACTTAGGGTTGACTTCTTTTAATTCAGTGCATGCTGGTGGCTAAGTCAACGAGTGACCCGCCCAATATGACATTGATAAAAGACATACGTTTGACAAACAATCCGGGGAATACAATGACAGGGTTTGTGAAATTATAAGGTGCATTTTCGGCGGGCTGTTACTTGAATACAAATTTGAGCAGAATAAATCCGTTGTATCCAATTCTCTATCGGACGGTGAATCAGGGATCTATTCGGTCTTGTTTTCATTCAATTGGTTTCGGTCGTTCCCAATACAGGGTTCTGTAGGGTTGCTTCTTTGTTCAGTCATCAACCTCAATTATACTGTTTTCAACTGTATGGTTAATGATGATCGAGCGTCTTCGGTTCAGTGTATACAACCGAAGCCTGATGGTGTCGTTGTTTCACAGCTACCCGAGGATGGAAAAGCAATTTTTTCTCATTGATATCGACCCGAGCAATCGTCAATGCAGTACTTCTAAAATGTGTCAATGATCATTTGGCCGTCTTCGTAATTCAGGGCTTCCGCAATGATTTCATACAATTATTTTGTCGAACTAAACATACATACGATTGAGTAATGTCGGGCCTGCATCTTCCAAACAAATCAATAGTTTTTGCCGAAATTATTTTTTTTTGAAACCAAAGAAAATGACACTTCTTAACAGAACCATTGCCAGGGATGTTGAAGACATGTTTTATAAACAAATGGTTGTACTCCAGGTCAAACTGATTATCCAAGTGCGATAAAAGTGTTTGTGACAACCGACGAAGAGCACTGGACAGCTGTTTCGTCCTGCGTTGCTTATGTTTGGAGCCCTAGACAGGACTCGAACCGCGACCGGTAGGGTCGGGACTTCAAACCCTTACCCCTGGGCTACACGGTCGACGGTCATCATCTTGTGTGAATGGATCCAAACTGACTGTCATTTTCAGTATACGTTCATCCACATATTTACTCTTACGTCGCTTATTCATGCCCTGAAAAATGTTTCATAGTTTCCTTATTCGATCAACACCCTCTCGTTGTTTGCTTGCTTTCTTGGCAAACTGAAGGTAAAATTCGGGTGCAAAATAAGTGAAATATGTGTGAGAAGAATTCTAGTGGGAAATGACAGCCTGTGAACCAAACTTTTCATTCTGAGATATTAACCAAACCGTAAACAGTCGGTGAACTACGAACCATTTGGTCTGTCGATGTCAATTTCCGTCACGCCTGGTTTTCGTCAGCAAAACAGACTTCACATTTTAAAACGTTTCTGTTGTTTGTGCACCTGCTTGCCTAATTGTTGATATGCCTCTCTAAAACGGGTGAGAAATGAAATCAACATTTGGCATCTTGCAAGATGCAAATATGTATATGCGATTCTGCACTGTTTTGTGCACCGCACCGCACCGCGCGCGCGCACACACACACCAATTAGGTATGCACATGCGCGCCATGCGCATTGATTCCCGCGTGGGATGGGTCCAACGTGACAAGGATATACTCGGATGTCACTTAGCGCATTGGCTGTTGCAGCACTTGCATACGGAGAACCCATTTGTTAAATTGATTAGGAAGCTCATTCGCACGGAGTATCTATTGTGCCCGTTTCGTGGAACTGTATTCCGCGTTCCAACCTCCTCCGTATTTCCAACACGGGGCCTTCCGTGCAAAAGAATCTGATTTTGTCGCAATGCATGAATGCCGGTTTTTCAGCATTTTTGTTGGTATCAGCTGCACAGCTTCTGTATCATCTGGAGGGAGGGGGCGAAACAGAAAATAGTGCAGATCACTAATAATACTGCCATACGCATTGCTATGTTTTAGAAACGCCCGTAGACGAATCTAGAAAAATGTTTGTGCCTTAAACACTAATTTGATCATGTATCATTCACAAATAAATTCAGAAGTACTTTTGCCGAGTCCCCAAGAGGATACAAATGTTATTCAACGCTCTTCGTTGGAGATTTGATTCATTTGAATGGTAAATTCCGTCGCGTGTAGAGTAAAAACAACAAGAACGGAAAGGGTGGACTGCGCAGTACATTTTGTTTTCGATTTGGTTTAGTCTCGTCTGTAATTTGAATTTATCAACCCAACTTCGGATTGAACCGGGGACATCACTCACTTAACCCACCTGAGCACTGACTAGCGATCACACATTTTTCTGCACACGGAGTAGTGCAACCAATCCTAGCCAGCTTTATCGTGAGCATTAGTCGTCGCTCATCTCAACACTCACCGCTTTGGCTAATACTTAGTTGGAAACATTGCGAACTGAGTTATACCTAAGTGAAAAACAGGTACACCATGCTTCTTAGCTTCCCCTGTTTTGTGTGCGATGAAATCTTTGATAATACAACGGGTAAATTTCCGTTTTATTTTATGGCCTATCAGTATGGTTCATAGTCGGCGTGAAACAAACTGGCCCTAGTCCATGATGCGAATGAGTTAAAAATTCTAGCTACTTGTATCCCTGTATGCTGGATCAGGCGAGTGATTCTCGCTTTGTCACAAAACAAAAGGTAAATAAAGTCAAGTTCAAGTGGCATTGGGTTGATCATAAACCACGGTTTATCCCGGAATCAGGGAACGAGTAGGTCGGGACTCAGTATTCCGAGTATAACTGACCTGATGATACTCGACAAGGTGTACGCAACCTGCCTATAACTCAGTCCGTATCGAGCGAGTATCATGCACGCATGTGTGCCTATGCACACTCATGCACATAAACAGATGCAGACTGTGTTTTGTGCAGGTGTGTATGTGTGTGTGTGCTCGCATAACTTAGCTCGTCTAAGGAGCCGCTTCTCTCTCACACACACACAAGATTGTACCGCTACGCGGATTGCACAACTCAGTGCGATTTGTCAGACAAGCGCACGCTCACTCACTCACTCACTCATTCACGTAAAGCACATTCGCAATCAGATACATTTGTCAACAAGAAAACCTCAATAATCCACACAGTCCTGGGTGTACACACGAGCACAAGACAGCCCCGTAAAGTCCGATAGGTCGATCGAGTCAGGTGACATGGCACAATCAGCCTTTTATTTACATTTCATCCACCAGCAAGCACTACGGCCCGCTATTGTGGAGATATAGTCGAGGGTGTGCACTATACTACTGTTTCAGTCACCAGCTTTGCTACTTCTATTTGAAATATCGTGGCGGTGAAGACAGAGTACTGCCAAGACGCGATTCTTATTCGCCCAGCGATTGGGATCAACAACATTCACATTCGTCGTGATTTGAGTGACGTGAACTCTGCATCCGATTCTACGCTGTGACCCTCGTCGTGTAAAATCATCGATTGGGTCATGGGTGATACAAACCAAAACGAAGAAGTGACGGTATCGACGGATTCCATTCAGGTCACAAATACAGCCATGTCTGGAGCCGTGCCACCCCCGCCAACAATAGAAACGAAGGATGTACCGAAATCTAAAGAAAATGAAATGGAAGGGAGTATCCATATTGATGACAGTCCGACGCTTCAGGAGACCGTGCCACCAGGTGAGTAAGGAATATTAGATAGTTTACTTTTGGAATGGATCTGCTTTATCGGCAAATGAGTCGAGAATGTGAGTACGTCACACGATAATGCTAAACAGAACAAAACTGTTGGAAGATGGATTGCCCGAGTTTCGAGTCTGTAGAGCAAATCACACCTAAGTAATATTTCACAAGTTAGTCACAATACATGTTAAATAGTCTATGAAGTAGTAGAAATTTCCTTCAAGATATGAGCAAATTTTCTCAATGAGTGACAGATCAATAAAATAAATAAATATTTTTGCACTTAACTGATATTCCCCGGTGTGTGTGAGGGAATACTTTCAAATAAGTATTATGAATGAATACCAATGAGCTTTGCCAAGATCCTTAATCAGTATTTTGTAAAGGATGCAACTGCATCATTCAACAACAACTGTAGTTTACGCTTTTTAGCCTGTGCTTAAATAGTTCCTGCGAGGAATAAATGCTTCAAGTAAATTATAGGTAACTCTTCAAACAGGAAGGCCTCAGGAAATCACTGAATAGCGTGAAGTATTATTACAGGTGGTTTGAAATTTCTCAACTGAAAAGCTAATGTATATCTGCCACACTAAATTTGTGGTTATACCCAAGCTTACATTAACAGTCACAACCGGACATTTTCAAATGACATTAGTACTTCTGTGGATTCAGAATCCTATTTTGTGTTACTTTGAATACAGATGGTAAAGACGTATGCTTTTCCTGAAAAAAACACAAAGCGTTGAATATAAAATCGGTATTTTCATGAAACTAACTGAACTCTGTTGTTCTTCAAATCGTCGGTTAATTAGGTTTTGAGAAGAACAAGCACAAAATTGATTAGGTTTGTATCTGTAAGTTACGCTCGCGGTCCTTGTGCCCCAAAGAAAACCTGTATCTTTCAATAACCAATACGGACTCCACAATACGTTAAAACTATAACTATTGAGAAATACCGCTAATACAGTCCATCACGCTCAGCTGGAACAAACTACCACACACAGATCTATATGTAGGATATTTTCGTGCCCATGTTTTCTTTTTTACCGCATCCAATGACTTTCATAAAGACAATGAATACTCCTGAATTGATAGCGGTTAATGTGTGTAACACACAAATGGGTGAGAAGTACGTGTCGAGGTTCGCGGTGGTTGAGTAGCACACAAAAATTGATAACAAAAAATCACGAGCGTCCATTCAGCGCTATACATACATACACACATATACATACACATACGGGATAAGAAACAGGGCAATATCGTGCATTCGGAGGCAGCCGATAATGAAAGTAAGTTCCTAAGACCTAATCTGACGGTGTTTCATGCACGAGATCACTCGCTCATTTTAACGTTTTCTTTCATTATCACTTCCACTTTTGAAATATAATTATAAGCTACTTTCTAGAGGGTTACAAAAGTTCACTATTCAATGAAGCAGCATTATTTAAAATACCGTTATACAGGCATACGTATATGACGGTGTGTTTAATCCTTCTGTCAAAAAATGCTGATCACAAAAAACTAAACCGATTAAGGTTTGACGATACAATAGAAGGAGTTATCTGAGAAAAGTCAGAGATGTTTGCATCGCTGTAACTGTTTACGAATAATTGGGTTTTCCCATTTGCAAATGTGCATAATTTGACTTAAAATGGATGGGATTGGATATAATCAATAATCTATCAAGTACCAGTTGGGGATAGGACAATAAAAATGCAGTATTTGTTCTTTCACTTTAACCGCATGTATCATTTAATTATTAAAGTTGCTGGTTTCGTGGTTGTTGGAAAAAAAGTTTGAAACAAAGTTGCTCTGAACATGCTCGTGTAAGTTACCCGACAAGAAAAATATTGCGATCGCTTGTATGCAGTACTGGTTGGCCTATTGAAAGGATTTCAGTAGTGATTTTTAATTTTAATTTGTTCTCTATTTAATGGATAAAGAAATGTACAACGATTTCTTACAAAAAAAGAGGTGGGTTAAAAATTAAAGGTTACCCATAAACAGACGACAATGTGGAGGACAGGTTACGGTGTTTGATTTTGACAAACAACCTAATCACTTGATCATCATCAGCTATGGAAGGCAACAATACATTATAAAGGCAAAAAAGTTGCAGAAAAAATGTTTTTTATCCAAAACGGAGTTGACTTTAACTCCCAAAAGAAGCTATCATTGAGTTTGTAGAATGCATTTTCACTCTCAGATTGATCGTACAGAACGTGATATCAAGAACATCTGACGGCCCCAAAATTAATGCATTTTCTGACAAACAATAAAACAATGGGTCTCCTGCTTTTACTCTTTCAGACTACACACTATTAAAGTTATCATGATGAAACCGAATCGTCATATTATCCTACTGTCATCTTTTAAAAAGTTATACAATGTATATAAGGTTGAAGCATTGCGATATACATCCCCCTATTGCCCATGGGATATGAGAAATTCCATAAAGATAATTAGGATCTTTATGGATGTCCTTGTTTTTGAAGCATCGAACCATAATCTGTTGACTCGACTGCATTGCACAATGCGTAATGGTGAACAGTATGAGTATGTGACACCAAGAATAGCTAACTGAGTTACAAACATTGATTCTCTCAAACGATCAATAACAATTATGATAAAACTACAAACCCTCATTAAATTTTCAGCTGCCATAGAAAAACGTGACTGAAAGTGAACTAATTATATAGCGTTGTCCATCATAAGATGAAAATCCGTGAATTATTTTCCAAACTGTTCTTTCCTTTTCGAACAGACCCATACATCAAATTTAATAAAGAAGATCAATCTTTTGCAATAGACTTGTTCTTTCCACATAACCGAGAATTAATGTATGAAAAGTTCGATGTCCATGGGTTCCAAGCGAATGGTGAATACTTCTGGAATAGACATAGGTGAAAAAATAGGGAGTTATTCAATTTTTTGTCAGATAAGCAGCTCGCACGTAAAGTTCAATGGTATGCATGCTGACCTGATACCGTGTATTCGTAGACGTATGTGATGAATCCAGTAGTGTTTTGTTCTCGCTAGGTCTTGGCCATTTATCATAGAACTTTGAAATTCACATCGCAAGAAATGCGTGGTTCAAATTCGAACAGCAACACCCAAACTCTGATAATTGCATTTCCAAGAATTATGGAATGATGAAAACAATATATTACTTAATTTTCATTGATTAACGTAAGATAAGATCGTAATCAGTAATAAGCCCACTTTAACGCAAACCTGCCTGGTGGGTCTGGTTGATACCTCAGTCAGTTATTCAGGCAGTCAGTCATTCAGTTGGTCAGTCAGGCAGCATGCCAGTCAGTCAGTCAGTCTCTCAGTCAATCAGCCAGTCAGTCAGTTAGTCTGTCAGTCTGTCTGTCTGTTTGTCTTTCTCTGTGTCTGTCTGTCTGCCTGTATGTCTGTCTGTCTGTCTGTCTGTCTGTCTGTCTGTCTGTCTGTCTGTCTGTCTGTCTGTCTGTCTGTCTGTCTGTCNTGGCTGGCTGGCTGGCTGGCTGGCTGGCTGGCTGGCTGGCTGGCTGGCTGGCTGGCTGGCTGGCTGGCTCTTTGTATCTTTGCAGTCTGCTTGGCCTTCTGTTTCCTCCTGTCTGTTTGTCATCATCTCGTCTTTCGTAAGCAAGCAGAGTAAATGGCAAAAGTGGTATATTCCTACCGAAAATCATATACGTAAGTTCATCTAACAAGGAATGACAGTTTAATCAATGTCACTCAATAAGGTTGCTTTAACGATTCGGCAGTTCCGTTCGCGTAGATGCATTTAGGCTTTGAGAACACATCTTATTCAGTACAACTGTGCTTTGCGGTACGTCGCATTCAGAAAAACAATATTCACTCATTTGTTGACGCTTGACAGCGCCTCACAGTTGTTGTTGTTTTTCCAAACGCTTTGTTTGCTATTCATCATCAAGTGCGTGCCAGGACGTGAAGCACAAATGGATCTTTTTGGTTTTGGAAACGAAATGCAGTTGCAAAAGGAATTTATCCCAACAGTCTGTGCGTGTGCCGTGGCAACGGGCGTTGTTATTGTTGTTGTTTTGTTGTTGTTAATGTTCTACTTGACGCGTGAGTTTTTGGCTTTGCATTCACCGTGTTATGCGTGCATTTATTTGCACATAGGCGACGACGGCGTTACTCAATTCAGATCACATGGTAATCCAAACAGTCGGTGCGCAGATAGAAACATGCGTTCAGTTGTTTGTATGTCTACTCATGACTTTTTGATTATCTTCGATTGTTACGGTGATGCTGAGTGAGATACTTGGATGGGAATGATAAATGTGGGTTGAGTGTGATTGCTCACTAGTACGCACAATCCGAGTTACATGCAACGGGGACATAATCAAACGTTTACTCATACTCATACTCATGGTCTGCACTACCACAACACCGCAAACGGTATGCTTTACAATTTCGATCCGCGTTGTAGAAGTCATTAATCATAGAATTTTGTTTAATACATTTAGCCAAATAACGGCAAATGCATCCTTTTCTTTCGATTAAAAATTGGTTTCTAATAAAGTCCAACATAACTTTGGTTGTTTCTCAAGGAAGGCGGGAGTGAATTTTCAATATTCTGATCATCTTTTGCTATACCATCAAGAACTCAGATGTAAAGATATGTGAATAAAACTCCAAGAATGCGGAGTGACGCAACATTGAATTTCAGTTTGTTGTGTGTTTCGCGGGGAACAATACTGAGTCCGTCTTTGTGAGGTTTATATCAACAAGGCAAATAATATCAAGCCAAAAGAGTTTAGTTCAAAACAATGATATTCCTCATTGGAATACGGTTTTTCATTCTTCTAATGCGCGGTGTAGCACCACCCATCTCTTTAAATGTACGATTCCAGTAACTGACTTTATTCACCATTTTTCGAACTTCAGGCAATTAGAACTGAATAGTAAGAATTTTTCATGGGGAAACACGCAACGTCGATCGAATACAGCGGTTTCTGCATCGAATCTATTAGACGATTCATGATGTTAACTAGTACTTGTTTGCCGGAGGAACATTTGTTCGTGAATTTGACTTACATCTGTAATTGCAACATACTAGTACCATTCTCTAAAACCTGTACCAGACAAACGGATATATGATATATATATATATGTATATATATATGATATATGTATGATTCTATTTTCAACGAGACATCCCGTACATTCTACGGAATACGTAAATCAAATAAAGAATCCCTTAATCTTGATTTGCATAAAAACATAATCTGAGCTAACAGATAAAACAAGTGGAAACAAATTGATACAAAGTATGAAAATGTGATGAAACTGGGCACATATTGTCTCATTATATCCTTTTTAGCACCCACCAGTTGCAATGAGCACACATGATAAAATACCACTGGAAGTGTCCGTGTTTTAGAATTGTCATTACCTATAATTCGCCGTTTATATTTGAATACCTGGAATATTAATGGTCATACTTCAACTATGGCAACCGATGTTTTTAATTCGTTCTTTACCAATTTTCTTTGCACATATGCACTGTACCAAAATTGCTCTACCTAGTTGTTAATCACAGAATCCCCTGTGAAGTACTTTACTCCTCATCTTTTAATCATTCTCGAAACATTTCTGGGAGAGAGAAAATCTCGTTGGATTCACTGACAAGCCAAGCAAATGCTATGGATCCGTATATCTGGGTACAGAGCGGCGGCTCGTGAATTGTGTTAATTGTGACTCCATTGAGGTCCAACTTCTTTAAAAGCTAATAATGTAACAGTATGGCAAGTACTGAGGTCAGATCCACTGTGACGGGTTGCTAAAATGTTTTTTGTTTTGCAATTGACGAGTGTGCAGTTGTGGTGATTATCTGGGTTATTTTGGTCATTCAGTAGTTTACTCAAATCTTGATCCGATGGTGACCCCAAACTTGAATGTTTGAAACGCTTGACATGTACCTTTCAATAGACTTCATTGAAACACCGAGTCACAATTTATCAATCATGGGTTTAAATCCGCTTTACTTAGTCGAAACTCAACTCCTTTTGAGCTATGTTCATCTCTTCATAACCTGTGGTGGACGTTGATCGATCGGATTTTTATTAAAAAGCTGTATGAAAGGGACACAGGATGCTATATGAATAGAAATGCATCAGAGGATGGATTGCTGGTTCCAAATGAGAAGGTTCCTATTCGTTTTACAGTTCACTGTCACCAGAAATGAATCTTTTACATTTTTTGTGGCTAATAACGGACTGTTGTTGAATTTACGATATCAATATTAGGTGTTTGGAAACATGCATGGAACATAAAACAGATAGCCACTTCCATGTAATCTCAGTGCATGCCCAGAAACGTTTTCAGTTCAGTTCTGGAAAATTAATGCAGTTTCGGTGCCGTTTCTATGGGGCTAATCACGTTTCATCATGCCAGAACCGACCAGTTCCTGTTTCTTTCTTTCGCCCAGCAGATCGTTGATCCGTTTTGTTCATCTCGACAGGCGTCACAAGCGTAGATACAATGTCCAGTGCTTCCGAGCTTTTCAGTTCACGCTTCATTTGTATATACACGACGAATTGTCATTTGGAACATAAGCTTCTTTCTTAGTCCCGGTTCTGGGTGCTCACATGACATTTTCTGCATGCATGAATTCGCAATTGTGTACCTCTGTATATGCACAACTATGTGTGTATCTGCACTCCGTGGAGTCGAACTTATCCTCTCCTGTACTTGAGCTCTGTTGAGGATTAAAATTCTAATTGAGTCGATTACACTCACTCCTGAGATCGAGCAGCATTTCCACCAATCACAAGATGGTGCACTCTCACTCAGATGTTTCTTAAAACCCCAAAAATGAAGTAAATAACAGGGTTAAAAATACAAGATTATATTATGAGTAGGTGTTCAGATGTTTTTCGAAATCATAGGTCACTGTAGCAAGGAATGCCTTCGTGGGTAACGAGTGCATTTCGACTGTTTGGGTAGTCGGTTAGTCAATCAGTTTGTTGGTCCATCAGTCAGTCATTCGATGGTGATTTGATGGGTCAATCTGTTAATCAGTTGTGACTATTATAACATCACCAACTCTTCGGAGCCTTTTTTGCTTTTATCAGTCATTATTAAGGAACACGAATTAGTGAACAAGCTCGTTTTTGATAACTTCCTCATCTGGCTAATACCGTTACATCAATAGGTAATAGGCTTATCACATTTGCATAGTGTTGGACGTAAGTGTGGATTAGATTGGCGGATATATTTAGTTGTCTATGTGTGGTTTACAAACAAAAATGGAGTGGTCGGTGGATGGGAATCGGGACTTGTCACAAGCGGGTTAGAACCAAGTCAGGGTTAACCATCACCTGTTTGGGGTCAATCGCAATGGTCCATGTGCCATGGAAAGAGTCAGCTTCAATCATGCGACTGAATTCATTCCGTGAAGTGCTTTAACGAATCATTTGGGAACGAATCGCTTTGTTAACAAAGCGATGGGCTAAGCAGACGGGTGATTACTACCTCAGCTGTTGCCAAATGTTGTTGATGAACTGCCTTAGATGGATAAAGAGGTACCCGGAAGATCACCTTGAAAGGGTCTTCACCCACACTATATTACGTATTTGAGCGATATTTATTCCTAAATCCATATTGGAAGGTTATGAAAAAACAGCTACAGTATGAACTGAAATACACGAACAGATAGCTGAGAATCAGCAAAAAGTCAAGAACATAATGTGCTCATGGCAAGGAAATCAAATCTCCTGTGACACTGTGACCCACCACGTGCTCATCACGTCCGTGTAGTTATTTTCAAATAAATCACGTGGTGTATCACCAAAAGTCGTATACTCAAATGTGATTGTATTGCAAATGATTCCTGATAATAAATTATAGGCTACAAATTGACTGTGCAGTTCAGTTAAATTAAACGGCTTATTTGTGTGCGTGTGGCGCTTATCCCAGGCCTGAATTTTTGGTATAAGCATTGGAAACGAAGGAAAAAGATGAAATTTAAATATAAATCGAGCTGTCATGGGTTACGAATAGTCCCCGGGAAACTTTCGGCCTCTACCGACAGATCGCTTTTGTATCCGGGTAGTGCGAGATTGAAAAATGAATGCTCCAATTCGCCTCCCCCTCAGTCACCTCGGTGAGATAAATACGCAATTGTCCGCTATGTAGCCACGCCCCCCCCCCGCTAGTTACCTACCCCTATTGAGTTCATCCAAAACGTTGGTGTTTGCTGGGTGTTTCCCGATGGACGCGAACGATTCAAAATTTCCGTATATTACCTTACAAAATATTATTACGAATTAGTAATGCTTGGGCATTTTCTGTAAAATACAAACTTGCTATCAATTGCGACACCCAACAGGAGTGAGGAAGAAACACCCAGGCGTCCGATGTGTTGTCTGAACGCATCTATATAGTTGGCTCTGATACAAGTACTTATGAAGACTATGCGCCAAAATGGGTTTTTGATAATACCAATTGCTTATTAGGCACCCTAGTGTATTGCGTGTAATAAGATACGTATTACTTGAACTTAAAAGCAAGAAACACTAAACTATGCGATTTTAATGTGGCTGCGACGATGCCTCGATTATGTTATCTAGGAAAGTAACTTTAGAGAACACGATATCAAAAAATTTGAAACATTTAAAAGTTGAAATTATTACGTTTATCCTTTAGTTTATGGGGAAGAGAACTGAAAGGGAGGGTATAAGAGATCGAAAAATGAAAAAATCAAACGATATTATCAATGAGAAGTGAAGTGAAGCACATTGTCCTATGCCGGGCCACTTCTTATCTATAGTGCCACTGGAACTGGAACTAATCTAAATCCTGCTTCGTTTCTCATCAACAAAAGTATATCGTAGTTATGGGCTGGCTACTCCATGTTTACGCTTGTTTTGTCAAACCGCTATCGACGGTGAAACAAAACGAATGGTTTACGCTGATACTATATGTAAATTCACGGTCTTTCAATTACGTGTTCAAAACGCTTCTTAGTTATTAGAATATTCTGCATCCCGACCACTACCCAAGAATGGACTCAAACAGACTGAAGAACGGTCCTTTTGACAAACAGTCGGTTTCACATCGCACCCGGTACAATGACGACCAACCGTTGCGAAAGGTGTTCTGGGAATAAATCAAATAGGACTCCCGCATGAGGTATTGAAATAAAGGTGAACAATTGTGTTGACTAGCCCGACTATCGTATACAACGAGGCAAAACATTCCACCATTCTTACTATGAGCGATGATCGTTATCCAGTTGGTTGTGTTCAGAGGCCGTCAACATCTTTCATTGAGTTTGTTCTGAGACCGGAATGTGAACTTCATGCTAACCTCACCGAATAACGTCATGTTTACTGATTGCTTAACACCTCTGTTCACTGAATTCGTATGATGAATTTAATTATGGATTCATGCAATATACAACTCGTGGTATGCAAAAAATCGGTGAACTAAATGTACGTCGTTTACGCCGGAAGTTGCAGTTGTTTTTGCGGAGTTTCTTTGAAAGTGTCAATTCCATCTAAATTGTCCGACAAATCTTATTGTATAGTATATTAGGGCAATGTTTTAAGATAAATAAATGTCTTTTTACTTCCTTTTTATTTGTTGAATATACAATGTACATTCAACATTCAGGAAGAGTGACCTAGACCATACAAAGGCTGCCTGGGAAGACGGGCGGCGGAGGAGCGGTTCGAACCCGGGACTCACAGGTCACAAGTTGGTAACCTAACCATTTGGATAAAACAACAGAATGATGATAATAATGTTGACAGCACATTCAAGTGGAAGATAGCACATTTTCATAAACTGAAGTTACAAGAATAATGCGTAGATGCATGAGCGCCACCGTTCGCGACACCCGGCCATATCGATCAGTGTCTCTTACCATCGGTGACCATCATTTCGGGGTCCCCAGTCAGGCAGTCTAACGGGACTTATATGAGCCAGTCTCCTGGTCAAGGCTTTCATACTGTCATGCCAGGTTATAGTTTGACCGTCCTTGATCGTTTTCCAACCTCTACCTGCTTCGGCAAACATTGCTCGCCGTGGCAACCTATCTGAAGACATGCGTAGCAAATGTCTCAACCAACGTAACCTATGGAAGTCGAACATTTTCTGCAGTGAAACACCTTGATTAACTAAACCTCTACGCCCAACCTCAGCATTGATCGTCCGGTTTCTCCACCAGACTCGTGCAATGCGACGTAGACAGCGGTGTTCGAATACCGACAATCTATTTTTATCCTGTTACCGTAATGGCCAAGTCTCTGCGCCGTTAAGCAGAACTGGCCGAACTGCTGCAGCATATACTCGACCCTTCACAGAGAGCCGTATGTCGCGACGGCGCCATAGATGTCTCAATTTGGCAAATGCCAACCGAGCCTTTTGCATGCACGCCGACACTTCATCGATTATGCATCCATCAGGTGAGATACCGCTGCTCAGATAGCAACAATTGTCTACTTTCTCTACTACTTGCCTGGTCAGGGTGAGGTTGGGGACTTGACCAACCCAATATTGAAGCAGTATATTACAATTTGGTTCTTAGCACTGTTAATTTATTTAACTGTACCAAATTAAATCGGGTCCTTTAGTTTTACGGCACTAACTGGGAGTCAAAATCTTTCCCATTCTCCTTCTTTGTTTCGTAAATGTGATTGCTTGAAAAGTTGTTCCCTTCCTTTCTCCGTTGTTTTTGTACCATAGGATAAGCCAATTCAGTCACTGCAGCATATGTTGTACGATTGCAACTCAAATGAACACGAATAGAATGGGTAAACCAGTATTCTTCGCTTCTCCATTCAGACGTTTGAGTATATTATTTCTGTTGGTCAACAAGTTTTACCGGGTATCTATTTTATCCTTGGTCGGTTAGGAGTAAAAACTCGTGCTCGGAACTAATCAGAAGACAGCCAACATTTTCAGCACTCAACTCTCGCAGTGGTGCAATATTTTACTGTATTGTTGTTTATGGCGAGTCAGTGATCCCATCGTTTACGTTAACATTGTATTGTGAAGAAATTCAGACCGGATACAGGAAGTGAAATGGTATATGGTGAACTGGGTATGTGGTGTCTTAAACGGGAACTTGGATGATGAAAAGCATCTTTCGGTTGTGTGTATAAGGTTCAGGACAAGAACTACAAGCTTTGTGGGTGGTCAGTCCACCAGGAACCTGTGAGGAAAGAGGTGCGAAAAATTGCATGGGATATTAGGACTAGGTCAAAAAATGATCACGATAGTGAGAAGAATAATAGATTCAATGCATCGTAAAGATAAGGTAATTTTCTACGCTAAACCGTGTCAATCTGATATCTGCAGGTGTGTCCGTGTTAGCCGAGACTACTAAGATATTCTATAATTTTATAATTTTATAATTAACATAGCATGAATAATAAAAGTGGTGTTTAAGCAAGTCAGAAAAACAAAACTCCACTGCAACAGATTGCTCGACTCACAAATAACGATGCTAAGTCGACTTGTGACAAGCTTAAAAAGATGAGACACAAAATTCTACCGGAGTATGCATCATGCGTAAGATCAGTGTTTCCCATGCGGATTTGTATTCATTCGGCACACAGCACTCAGCAAGCTATTCTGGATAACCGAGTATGTGAATGGTAAAACGTAAAGTGTGACTCACACCGAAGGATGCAAAAATATGGTTTCAGCAGATAAACAGAATTTTATTTACTTTTCCTGTTTTCGCAAACTCGTGTGATATGAATTACGGGTAAGTCTTTTGGATGTATCCAGTTTATCAAGTCTATCGATTGCTTACTAGAAGTCGCTACAGTATGCAATTCGTGTTCAAGTAGTTGAGAGATCGGTGCATCTCTAGCTGCGAAGATTGTGCCGTCAGGTATGGTTGCACTTTGTTCTGCATTGTTCATTATATAGCTGAATCGACGGTGAGTTCAATGTTCAACGAGAAATGTCCTGAAAAAATGTTTGAATAGAAACATTGGCAGAAACATTAGAGAACCGCAGAACATGTGCACCGATCTGATAAATTGAACCATCAACTATAGTTAAATCTCATTGGCAGTTCCGCTCGAAAATGAAGCCTTATAAAGGGGTAGATTGACTGGCAATAATTTGATTGTTTCAATCGGAAACGAAATGTCAATATACAGTTTGGTCAAACTGACGAGTTTTATTGATTGAAATGGAAGACAAAAGAAATCCAAATAGTTTCCCAGTAACAAATATCACACTATCTAATTAAAGCAGACCTTTAACATCATACTTTAGGCTCTTTGCTTGGCGTTTCATTCTTTTGTATTCAGAAAGTAACGTTTATCCCATCCCAGTGTGGATAGACTCTTTCAAACTGGTTGACAACTTTAGGGAATTTTTTTCCGTCGAGAAGAATTTAACAGATCGTGGGACATAATAATCGTTTTTGTCCCTTGTAGAAGCTAACGCTTCCCAGAACTGTGTGCATAATGCAATCTGAAATCAAACTGCGAGCGGGCGGCATACGTGAAGCCAGTTGTGAGGTGATTCGGGAAACGATGATGCAATGGCAAAAGCATTTTGTTCCAAATGAGAGCCACCTGAACAGTGAATTTCTAGCCATGTGTTCGGAGTAATTATACTGAACTTAAAGATCCCCTCCGTCAATCACTTTCAAAACACTTCATCTTTGTTCACTGTACAGTATTGAATGTTGTATTGGCTGATAAGTTCTGTACTTTTCTTTTCCTTCGGTGTTTGAAAACTGTACTTCGGACTAACAGAAGAGTCGCAACCTAAGGACAGTCCGGATGATCAAACCGAACGCGTTCAGACCACAACGGAAACGGAGTATGAGACCACAGAAGGAGGAACAAGAAAACATGTGAAATCCTCAGTGACAGAAATGAAAGAGTTCTCTCACAAGGTACATCGCACAGTGTACAATGATTCACCGGATTCAACCAGTGCCAATGTGTCTGAGTTCTCCGAAGTGCCTCGGGTAAAAGGACGAGTGCCGGTTAAGACCTATGTAGACTACTCACCCAAATTACCCCGCACACCCGTGGTATCCACCGTCAAAGTGCCGAGTCAGCGTCCGGTTTTCATTGAGCGCACTATTGAGACCAATCGACCTGTAGACCCACGCTTGACCAGTATGGCAGGTGGTTCATCTTCCGGTCCTACGGGCACAGCGGCTTCCGGGTTTGTGCCACTTCAGTTCCACGAAGAGATGAAACGAAGCTACGAACGGGAACTTGCAGAGCTGAAGAATGTTCAAACGACATCGTCTACCACAGAGTCAAAGATGGAGTCCAAGGAGGAAATGACACGACACATTATTCAACTGGAATCTGATCTACGCGACTCGAAAAAGTAAGTGGCTGATTTATGCAGCGCAACATCTTAACGTACTCGATGACATTACAACGGGCGACGGGTTTTTTTTATCTTAAGAAACGGCTGTCTGTCAGTCCCGTAAATCATATTTTCTCTTCGCACATTTTACTTAACGAAAGTCAGTTTTAGCTTCCTCCCAAGTGATGTCTCAAAGTTATTTTTCTTGTTCACTAGAAAATATTATTGGCCATCTCTGGGAGGGATTGCTTGTCAGTGAGATTGCAATCTCACTAGCCGCCGCGGGTTCTTTCAGATCGCGACTATATTGGATATGGTTTTAATGGTCATTCTATGGAAAAAAACTGATCAGATATCTATAGTATGACAGTCAATTTTCATCCCAGCTCATTGTGCATCCACTGGTTTCTGGTATCAGCCATACGCACGCCATTTTCAACATTCCTTGCAACCTTTAAATTAGTTATCCTCACATGGCTGCGAGTTATTCTCACGTCCAATTTAATGAGAAATTCTGTGCTGTGATTTATCAAGATAGATATGTGCGAATTTATGTTTTATGATTACCACCTAGTTACGAAACTTTGGCAGACGACTTACGCTAAAAACACCGGGTAGTTTGGTGAAATTGGGTTTAAATAACGGTTTTGAAGTATCCCAAACAATACCTGGAAAGATAGCAAAGTCCACCACAGCACGAAGTGTGTTGGAACCGAGATGGCTGGAACCATACTGTTCTGTCTGATCAATAGTTCTACTCGCATTGAGTCACATAGAACAAGAGAGTCGATGCTAGATAGATACAGCGGAACTGTGATCGGAACGAGTCACATTGTGCACAAAGAAACCCTGTGTCGGATCACATTTCTCAAAAAGTGGATGTCTCGACTTACCACTTTGTGAATTAGCAATGAGACGACGCTGAAATAACTGTTTACTTCGTGTGAATCACATTCCGAAACGTCTCAACCTATCCGTTTCCCTCCCTCCCCTCGAAATGGTTCACCCAAACGGGCATCAAAACTACCGAGAAACTTATTCCTCATTGTATCAAACATAGTGAACCTGGTAGTTACATATTCATGTGGCTCGAAAAAGATGAATTGGATAGTTTGAACTGAGGAGAGACAAAACGAAGCAATAAGTATGAGCGACCAAAAGTAAAGAACAACAACAAACAGCACAACCGTGAATGTGAGGAATCGATAGGGGTGCAATGACAATCGTCAATTCGTTCCGGTTGAGGTCAAACAAACAAATTAAAACATGCACCAAAGGTAAACACGGATCGGTTGGCATTATGCCGCTCCGTGTGTGCATGTGAGGTGTGAGTGATTGAAAACAAAATCCCACATGTCACAGATTGGCTGCCAAGCCAAACAGAATGTGAGATAGGAAATGCAAATATTTAACGTCGGACTCCTCTTGTGTTCGAATATACGAATGTTTTGTATACAGCCAAACAAATCAATTGCTAACTAAAAGATATTGCCGCGGTTACCATTTGACGAAATATAGATCTGCATGAGACGACCAGAATGGCATTTGACATTTTTTCCACAGGCAATGATCCAGAGAAAGAGAGGCGATATTAGAGGTTGCTACAATTTACTGCATATATAAATTATGCAACTTCCAGGAATACAATGAATGAGGTTAAGAAACCTTCAAAATTGAACCCTCAAAATTGGAAGAATATGTGTTAGAATGCAAATAAACCTAGTAAAGTCCATTGTTCAGTTCGACCAAACGTTCGACTAATGCCTGAAGAAAGTATTAAACATATAACACGATTTCCAGTGACACAAACGCATTAGGTTAGCAATTTTAAGAGTTTTCTTTTAATAGGGTTTGCTAATTAGGCCTTAATATATCTCAGGTATGAACGTGATCACGAATAAACAGATCCAAACCGGAGCTTTTGGGCGGGAAATGTCTGTATAGGTTGACAGCTATTAGGTGTGGATTGTTTGGGGACGTTTTGAAAAATTCATTTTATGAATAGACCCGCTGAAAGCGGAGCTCCGGACAAAGACCCAAATTTTTTGCACAATAATGACTGTGATCATGAAATCAAATGGCAAAGAGCGACTCGTTTGGTTGGTTTTCTTCGTTAGGCGGTTAGCATTTAATTATTCGATGATGATTGTATATTGAAAACCGTACTGATTGCATGTAGCCTAATGGGTAAGGTTTACGTAACTCGTGTAATTTTCATTTGCAGTTTGTCGGATTTCTACAGTACGATGAAAAGAATGAAATAAAACATTGTACCCGATGTGCTACATTGGAACACCGTGTAACAACTTGCAGTGTCGTGTTATTTCGTCTGCTTCGGGGAATGCCAGCTCAGAGCGCGCTTGCATTGAGTTACCGTGGGATATGTTCGCTCCAGAAAAGGAGCTTTGTTTCGATATAAAATTAGACCTATGTAATCAACTTCGTCGTTTGTAGTGCGTAATTTGTCACTCCTTGTACGATGCTCAAATTATGGTATGCACAATATAAACAGCTGCCTCACTGTTTCAAATGACTATTTCGCCATTACTGTTAAACGTCTTACTACGGTATTGGCAAACGACTATGCATCCACTGATACTCATGAGCAACTAACTAAAAAAATATCGATCGCGTTATGAACACAGTAAGCCGCTTCTGTTTGAAAAGACTGACAAAGAAGACAGATTCAGATGCTCTACGCTAACCGTAGACGTGGCGTCCATCTTCTCTTGAT